>PVKM010034566.1:0-15520 GCA_004027735.1 Carollia perspicillata
TTTATACTTGTTCCTATAATCCCCTCCCTTTTTCCCTGAAATTCCCTCCCCTCTCCCCTCTGGATACTATCATCCCCTTTTCTATTTCAATGTCTTTGGCTATATTTTGCTTGCTTGTTTGTTTAGTTGCTTAGGTTCCTGTTAAAGGTGAGATCATATGGTATTTGTCCTTTACTGCCTGGCTTATTTCACTTAGCATGATGCTTTCCAGTTCCATCCATGCTGTTGCATTGGGTAGGAGCTCCTTTTTTCTTTCTGCCACATAGAATTCCATTGTATATATGTACCATAGTTTTTTGATCCATTCATTTACTGATGGGCACCTAGGTTGCTTCCAACACTTGGCTATTGTAAATTCCTTGAGTGTTCAACTTTTCACAGACTCAACTGTTTGTTTCTACTGGTTGCCTGGGAGGACTGCCAACAGGGGTCCAATTGAAATAACTGTCTTTAGTATCATCAACATTTTACTTAATTAAAGAATATATTCTTTCCTGGCAAAATGAGAGTTTGCATACTTAACACAAGCAACTAAGTAAAGAGTTCTAATGTTTTTTTTTTTTCTGTGTGAGGTTTGCTGTAGTTTTCTTGCACAGTTCCTTGAGTTCTAAGGGTTGACTAACACTAGCTTCTGAAAGAGTTCTACTCTGTGAGTGGCTGCCATTGTTTTGATAGCCATGATCTTGACACTATCAATACGATCCAGGGTGATTTAAATATTTTATTGGAATCAAATTAATTGCTCCCAGTGTTGCCCCAAATTATCTATTTAAACAGACACACTATTAATTGGTATCATGGTTCGATTTGACAGCAAATAATTTTGTTATAAAATGATTATATTTTAAAATCTGAATGATAGAGTAGCGTGAGATAAACATAGCCATATTGTACATTGGAAAATGTTATTTTATTAGCCAGAAATCTAAGAATGATTATATACTTTATTAAAAGTGGTATGATTAGTCCCAGTCCAAGTGTATATAATTTATTCAGAGTATGAAAAACTCTTTAGGAAAGCCAAAAATCATTTTGGAACAAGTAGTATAGCTTTTTGAATTTATATTTTTGGGAAAATGAGAATTCAGAGAAGTATGCAAATAACAACTATAAAGTTATGTGAAAAGAACTGAAAGGTAGATATTATTTTAATTCCCATGATTTCTCCTTGGTTTTACACTTCCCATAAGGTTTGAAGATACACACACAGATGTGGTAAATTTGGTTAGATTATTTCATTGAATTTTAGTTTTCCTTATTGCTGGTATGTAAAAGAAATTATTTCATTGGATCAGCTTTATTTCCATCTGCTCCTTATGTGCTGAGAAAATAGAAAACTAGCAAAATATAACAGAAGAGTGCATATCCTCTGGCAAGAACATATTTTTCTGTCAAAGAATTGCTTGTTTCCTGAAAGAATAAAATTCGACTAAATGTCAGAAGAATTCTTTCTCCTTAAAACAACTTACTTTTTATTTGACAAGAATAATCGTTTAATTTTCCTGTATTGTGAATATGAGCACTCTTAACTTTGATAAAAACATATTTCATTGAAACTGGATATGTCTGTATGACACAGAACAGAACTGGTGAATTCATGCTATATTCTAACCATCTCTGGTGTCATTTTACACCAAATAACCAAAGTGCTTGCTTGAACATTTCTAACAGGTTATTATGTGCTACCACTTCCAGGGAAGAAACATCAGCTTCATTATTGTTCCTTAACTATGATGAGATAATGATAATAATAATATCAGTTGCATCTGTTTCTAAACTTCTCTGCAGATATCATCAGTACTGTGGAGGGAAAAAAGAATATTTTTTAGAGCGCTCTAACCCACACTTCTATTCATTACATTTAATGTATTGAGTACCATATAATGTTTGATTTACAAATGGTAAACTTATTAGGAAGAAAACTATTCAATTAGATTATGTAGAGCATTGATCTGAATTTTTCAATTTTTCAAAGTCAATGACATTACTTTTTCCTTTAAATCACTAACAAAATAGAATCAGTGTTGATTAATTTACTGCCCATTGGATTTATAGATATTACATGGTGTTCTCTTTCAGATTTCCTGAAAATATAAATGGTAGAAAGACTCAGGTTTGAGGTGTTTTCTGTAATGCTGCTGAATCTTAGCTGATCGATGCACACTCCTGCCTCGTTCATCTTGTGACAGATGCCAGAATTAGAAAGATGGCTGCTTGGCTTTAGGTTTGCCATCTGTTGTGAAGCTAATTGGTCTTGCTGTTTTAATCAATGAACCAAAAGAATTCTAGAATTTTCTGGGACTCACAGGAGTTGGAGACAACTCATTCTGACTACATCTTTATTTATTCATCCAACAAGTATTTATTGAATTTCTACTCTGTATCTGTATATATTTGTATTCTGAAGATTCAGTGACAAATAAAAGAGTCAGAGTTCATCCTCTCATACAACTCAAATTCTGTGGCAAAAGACACAATACAATAATTAAATTGTGATATATTAATGTGATTAAGAGCTGTAAAGGAAAATAAAGTTAGACAAATGGATGAAATGACAATGGTTGGTGGAATGAAGTTACATTCTTTGGGTCATCAGGAAGCTCTTTGAAGAGATGACTTTTGATCAAACATCTGAATGTAGGGAGGGTGACCCAAGCCATCTGGTATGGATGAATGTTCCAGGCAGAGGGCAGAGCAAGTGTGGAGGATCGAAAGAGAGAACTTGCTTGATGTGTTCAAGGAAATAGAGGGATCAGAGAAACTGGAGTGGAGTGGGAGATGAGGAGGATGATCTATTATGATCTCATCTAATCTATAAATTAGATGAGAGAGAAAGCCAGGGACCCTCCCAAAAATGCCTTGTAAAGAAGAGCTCTGGAGTTGTATGTAAAGGTGATAGGAAAACATAAAAGAAGTTTTTTTTTTAAGATTTTATTTATTTACTTTTAGACAGAGGGAAAGGGAAGCAGAAAGAAAGGGAGAGAAACATCAGTGTGTGATTGCCTCTTGCACACCCCTCACCAAGGTCTTGGCCTGCAACCCAGGCATGTGCCCTGACTGGGGATCGAACTCAATCCACTAAGCCACACCACCAGGGTTTTGAACAAAGAACCTGAAGGTGCTAGGGGTATGCACTGGAAGTTGGATGTGAGGTGGCAGCAGGAAGGCCAGACAGGGAGCACTTGTGGTGGTCTGATTCACACATGGTCATGGTTTGGACTTGAGAGGCTGCAGGAACTTGGTGAAAATGGAGATTAGTTCAAGAGTTTTAGTAAATTATGTGCACAAAGTAACATGAGAGCAAAGGGATTCATTTAAAATAATTTGAAAAAAGATTTGGCCCTCTTTCACTTCAAAAAAGATGGACCTCATAATACAACCACTTTAGAAGACCCTCTCAAGTGCAATAAAATTTTTAAATTGTGGCTCTACATGCTTTGAAGAGTTGAGTGAGAACACTGAAAAACCTCTAACGTCTGAGCTGTTTTGGCAAGTGAACAAGTTAATAAACACATTTCTCCTGTATTTCTCAATACCTTCGCCCTTGGGTAATTGTGTGGATAACCTCATGGTATGATTGAGTGAAGCACTGATAATAATGGCTAACAGTGGTTCCCAGTACAGGCTGCATGGTAGAATTATTTGGGAAGGTGGTTTAAAAAACTGATACCCACGTCCTCCCCAGATCTGTTCAGTGAAGATCTCTAGGATCGTGACCCTGAGCATCAGTATTTTTACAAACTCCCAGGTGACTCTCATGTGCAATCAGGGTTCAGAATCTTTATCTTTATAGACATGATATCATTTAAATTTTATGAGGAAGTACTCCTACTTTGACTATGTAGTAGATGGAAACTAAAGCTTGTAAAGGCTAAATACCCAACTGGCACATGTGCGAGATATGATTATTTTTCATTTCAAACATTTTTATTATCTGATATTTGATATACACAAAGTAATAAATTTAGTAAATGTAAATTATTAAACACAATGCTAATATATGCAGTGAACTTGCTACCTATTCAAATAACTACAAAATTAGCAGTAGTGTGAAAAACGTATTTCTCAATATCATTTTTTGCCTCTCCTAGCCCAAACTGAATTCTTAATTCAACAGTATTTTAACTTTGAAATGCATAAATCAGGAATAAGAATTTATAGATGACAAGTCTACATAAGTTTTCTTAAGAATTATACATTTGGTGAGCAAATGAAGAATAAATAAATTTATTAATAGTCATATGGTAGATTATTTATTAAAGGTCCTTTGAACATCATCATAAAAAACAATAAAGTTATTTCTATATGCTAAATCCTGGAACTGTCAAAACAGTCTACCTATGTACATAAGTAAGACATACACCAGAATTTATTTTTTGATATCTTGTTTTTTCCTTCCTTCCCTTTTTTGTGTATAATTATTTTTAAAATGTCATTTTGCAATGCATTACTCTTAATGACTATATGTGTTCCTGCTGTCACTTTAAGTTTGGGATTCTGTTTGTCTCTGGGGACCAATTGCTTGGCCATTATTTAAAGGGAACGAAGAAAAAATAACTTTATCAACTTAAGTACATATACTCAACCCAAAGCATCTTTATTCTCTCCTCCTCAACACTCTCCTACATAACACCTACTGAGCTGCAATTCTTGTGATAGTATTTCCTTTTAATATTTTCTGGTATTTATTTTATCAATTTCATGTACATGAAAAATTTTGAGAGTGTCATAAATGTCATGGCAAAGTGTTTTATTTTCTATTTTAAATATGAACTCTCTTCCTATTGGGTCAGCATCATTATTAGTTGTGAGTGATGCCATAGAAGCCAGAAGTTGCCTAGAGAAGTAAGCTCTCTAGAAGAAAAAGCCCTAATTTGTAGTTTGTGCCAATTCCCATGGTGTAAGTACTGTCACTACTGTCAAATTCAAGCTAGCATGTGATCACTTAACATAGTTTGAAAGAAATGTGCAACACACTATTTTGTAGTATGTCCACCATACAAATGCAATAAACATAAATACCCTCAAGTGTATAAATAATAGTAAAATAAATAGGAAGTAATGAATCTGAATATTTATCTTTGGTTTTAATATCATTTAAGTTTACATGATTTAATTTTTAATAGTGCTGTGTTTAACACTAGCTTTCAAAATTCCTAAAAATGTAAAGATTGGCTCTTGCAAGCCAGTGTGAGCTGGCTTCAGCACACCACTGTTTCTGACCTTGTTTGATGTTGACGTTTCCAGGAAGCAGTTGACAAAACTTTCAGGAAGTGATCACTATGTCACAGGTGGGATTACTAGCAATGTAGGAAACAAACTTGTGACCCTTCAATTTAGTAACAGAGCACACATTTCCTTGATATAAGTTAGAAAGGGTGACATTTTTTACTTCAGAAGAGTGCTTTGTACATAAAATTATATAAGTACATTTAAATAAATAAACCTTAAAAATTCTAAAGTATGGCACTGCCAGTCAAATGTACTGGAACTCTATTGTAAGAATTTTGGCTCAGTCGTATTATGAATTAAATAAGATTGGATCTACTGATCTGGAAACTCAACTGCCATTTAAAAAATGTAGTTCTTTCAGCAAATATTTTTAGTGCTTCTAACTTAGAAATGAATATTTGAAACAAAACCACCTAGTAAGTTGGCCATTTTGTTTGTCATTATTAGTTATCTTCTCTATTTTTTATCATAGTCAGTGGAAATGACACCAAAACAGTGATAAACATCTTGGAAAATACAGCTTGTCACACCAAAGTGAAGATCATTATGCTCTCATCGGTAAAAGCCAAGTAATAGATTGGTTGGATAAACAGATTATGTCATTCATGATATCAAATGCAGCATTCATAAACATTTTTCCCATTCAGAGAATGTGTCTTCTGTAGATTCAAATTGTAAGATATTTTTATCTTGTGGTATACATATATTTAAATTACATTTAAAAAGGGAGCTTTACTTGTTTAATTAAACAGATTATTTATGTTACTCTCACTGTATATCTTCCTTAGGTATTCTGTATTGCTCTGACAAGTTTTTTTTAAGAATTTATTTATTTTTAGAGATAGGGGAAGGGAGAGACAAACAAAGGGAGAGAAACATTGATTGGTTGCAACCCCAGACCTGGCCTGCAAGCCATGCATGTGGCCCAACTAGGAATTGAACCAGAGACCTTTCACCCTGTGGGCTGATGCTCAACCAACTGAGCTACGCATGGCAGGCCAGCTCTGACAAGTTTGGGGAATAAGTGCAGTAAACTCTAGGTAGAACGATTAAATGGCAGCCTAAAGACACACTATGTGTGGAAATGTATTTATATCAAAAATGAATAGAGTTGGAAACATAATAGATGTAGATGTGCTCACAGAAATGCAAGAAATAAACAATGTACTTTGTAAGTGCATTTGCTGTCTTGAGAATGACTTTCTAAATTAACTTGATTTGTCATATAGATTGACAAGCAATTCTATCCTAAACTTTGAGAAGTGAGTTCTTAAACTAATTTGAATCCTAGCACCTGACTTAAAAAGATTAACATTTTTTCTTTAGTTTACAACAAGGACAATTGATTGAAAAACCTTTCAAGTGCCAAATACATAATTTGGTACATTCACTCATAATTTATTATGTATAAGGATATTAGGAGGGTTATATATTTACTTCACTTCATTTAATTCAAATAAAATATTTTGTTTAATTTGAACATCTTTCTCTCAAGAAAGCTATTAACCTTTAACTCAGCATGCAGAGATTTCCATATTACTGTTTCTGATCATGAAAGCAAGTGAATTGAGATGACTCTTACAAACCTTTGGAATATGAAGATCTCTAATACATGTATTGCTTTGAGTCAAATAGCAGGCCTTTGGAGTCTTTGCCTTCATTTTTCATCTAAATTTCCTGTATGTATTTCCAAGAACTGATAAATTGTCAAGGAAATCATGAGATGTAGGACTTGAGGCTAATTTATAGCACTGCCATCTTCTGTACTGAGCAAGGCCAATTTTCTTTTTTTAGGACTCTACATAAATATTTTGTAAAACAACTCTGATTAGTATGACTCCTATTTTGAATTATTTGATGTTACAATCTTGAAAACTTTGGTTAAAAGAATAAGTTCTTGGAAGAGCTGGATGCAATTCAGGCAGTTTTCTATTCACATAAGACCTCTGTTTCAAAAATTTAGAGATTTTGTCACTTGAGATGAAAAATATAGTAACTAATATTATAAGTAGTGAAAGGTATATTGACTTAAATATTAATGCAGATATAAAGTCTGTGTGACTTTTACCTGACAATTTTCTTCCTATTACTTCTCATTTTGGACATTTGAGTTCAAATATGTTCTAAAATATTCCAGTGGATTTACTTGTACTTTTTATTTTCTTAGTTTACGTGTCGATATGCTATCATCTTTCATCAATCTGTATTTAATCTTTAATTTAAACTGATTTTGTCAAAATTTGCATTTGTATGATGATTTATGAGTAAAATGAGTTCTTACAAATTGTGTTATCATCAATCATCTTTATAACATTAGGCATACATTTCATAAATAAAGGGCTGTTATACACATACTTGAAGACTCCAATTATTTGCTCTCGAGAAAATTTTTTAACCAAAGCCCCATTTTTGTTCATGTTTTAAGGGTAAAAATTATTTTATTTATTTATTTTTAGAAGGCAGGGAAAGAAGGGAGATAGAAAGGGAGAGAAACGTTGATGTGCAAGAGAAACATCAATTGTTTGCCTCTTCCACACACCCCTGAGACCTGGCCCACAACCCAGGCATGTGCCCTAACAGGAAATGGAATTTGGGGCAACCTTTCAGTTTGTAGGAACAATGTCCAACCCATTGAGCCACACCAGTCTGAAAGAACTTTTTAAAATTGTTTAGCTACTCTTTTCCTACAATTTGGTTGAAAATTTTACTGAAAACTGAAGATATTTTGTTTTAGTAATGATTTTATATCCCTATATTTATATTTACTGGCAATGTAACTTAGTCAACTCACTCAAACTTCTTCAGGCTGTGTTATTTATAAAGTGAGGGTTCTAATCAGGGGATACTAACTGAAAAGTGATTCAAAATACTAAAGTATTGTAGAGATGTTAGTTACATTTTCATTGATAAGTCAAATTGATTTACATTCATATGACTATTGTAATTATATTGCAGAGATGAAAGAAAAAAACAAGGAAGCGGGGTAGGGGAAGAAGGGTGAGAGTGTGACCACAGACCCTACTGCGCCAGGTGATTAGTCTCTGTTAATGGACAATGCCTGCCTTCAGTGATATAGCCATTCACAAAGCATGTTTTCTTTTTCCAAATGAATTAAAAGTGTGAAACAGGGTGTGTGTGTGTGTGTGTGTGTGTGTGTGTGTGTGAGTGAATCTTAAACTTTAGCATTATAGAATCATCAAAAACATTTGTTAAAGAATCAATAGCTGAACCTCATTTCCAGAATTTCTAATTCAGTATGTCAGAATGGAGGTGAAATTACATTTCTAGAAAGTTCTCTGATGAACTTGAAGCTACTGGTTCAGGAACCACATTTTGAGATAATTGATCTAGAAGGTAAATAAGAAGAATGTCAGAAAATTTTAACTGGTCATTTAGTAAAAACTTGACTGGCATTTACTTTGCTGAAAAGAGACTTTATTTTGAATTAGATGACAGGACGGCGATTACTGATTGGGCTCTTCAGATACAAGAGTCACCGTGTAATTTACCATTAGAAACATATAATTTACAGTTCAAAGGGAATTTAGAGTTAATCTTCATCATTTTCCAAATGAGAAAATGGAAGCCAAAAGGAGAAAAGTAACTGAAAATTACTGAAAAAAATTATATAATTATAAAAGTCACACAGAAAGTTTCTGATAAAATGTAATCATCTATGCAGGGCTCATTCTGCTCAAGATGTGGCCTCAAGACAACATATTCCTCATACTCAAACAGGCAAAGAAACAGAAGAAACATGAACCGGAAAGGTTTACAGGCACCTAGGTATTTGGGGGGAGATGGATAATGTGGGATTTCTCATGACTCAATCAGTCAATCACATTGGCTCTAAGAAATTAAAACACTGATTACATCCATGGATTTTTCTTTCCAATTATGTAGTTAATAAAGGCTCATTAAAGTTGTCAAGAATCAATTAACTTCTCATTAATGCAGCCCCGGTTAAAGAAGGAAAAGAATGCAAAGTCTATTTATTTTAAATTGTTCTGGATTTCCACTTAACAACATTTAAAATATTTGTCCCCCTAACTGGAGCCTCACCTGCATAATTGCTTATTTCAGTTGTTTCTCATTAATATGTAAATCAACTTCACATTCTATGGTGGAGTAGAAATACATCTGCAGGGGAGGTACAAGGGTATGGCACAGAATTGCTTTGGGCAGCTTTTTGATGCAAATACACAGACTGCTGCTTCTTTATATTCATATCTCAGGAGAAGCTGTCTTGCGAGATTTCAGGCAATAGCATTTTTGCTGTTCTACAGCAGTAGATTGGCTTGACATCCTTAAACAGAATCAATCAACTGGAGTCAAATCATTGGGTTGAGGATCAGGAGGTACAGTCTGTCCTTGAGCCACCCTGCCAAAGAGCTGAAATGTGTTTTGGTAAAGGTTTTATGTGATGGGCTTAGAATTAGCTTCTTCACAGAGCAAGTAGTGATTTATACCCAGCAGATGGTAAAGAATGCTGATTTAATTTAGTTTTACCCCACAACTAGAAAAAGTAAAGTAGCTGGTTTAAAAAATGTTATGGCAGATTAAAATTTAAAAGTGTGTATGCATGTATACATGGAAATGTGTAAGTATATTTTATACAAAACACACACACCCAATTGGATCCCTTGCAATAAGGGATGCCAGGATGCCCTCCTAGGTGTTATGTACGAGGCTGTTTTTAACATTAGCCCATGCTCTTTGTAAAGTGTCCTTTGAGACATTGTCATTTATAGCCTCACAGTAGTGTAACACCTCCAGAGGGTAGAAGAGCCTCTGCCACATTGAATTGGTCACCCTGGAACACCACTAACCCTGTTCCCTGACTAACTTATTTTACCCACATTGGAGAGAAATATTCCAATAGGATTAGTGTCCTGTTGCTTTTTTCATTTTAGATGGATTTTCTTCACTCAAAATTCTGAGGCCCTGGTAAAGTACAACCAGAGAACATAGATATTTTAGACTTACATGCCAAATTAGAGCAATGAATATCGTGGTTTTAGTGTCCAAGAAAGAAGCTCCAAATCTGCTATAAAAATGCATATCATACCAGATATGCAAAATTAAGTTCTATTAACTCTCTCTGATCCAACATACTTTTCCAGTGTATCTCTTATGTCACGACTCTACATTATTGCCACTGTGGATCATGTGCCCCCTCCCCCATGCAGAAGGCAGTGGGAAACATGAAAACTTATCAGGGGCCAATAACTGGACATTTCTGGCAAAATGAGAACCAGTAGCCTGCCCAGAAACTAGGTCTCTTAAAATCCTGCCGTTTTAATAGAGCACAATACCTGGCAGGCAGTGAAAGGGCCACTTTGTGCACATCAGCCAACATACCCTATAAAGGCAACACGAATTTATAGAAATGTGTTCCTTAAAGAACTTCATAAAGAGTTTTGGCTCCTAGAAGATGTGCTTTTTATTAAAATCATGATATTATTTTATACACACATAAGCACTGTGATTAAAATAGAGTTAATAATGTCACCTTCAATTAACATTTGTTTGCTTGTTTGTTTGCCTGCCTTTGCTGTAATTAAAGCCACTTGGATGCTGAGGCATGAAATAATTGCACGTGGTTCCCAGGCAGGTCTCCTGTGTCTCCCAATGACACTCTACATCAACTGTCTTAATAAACCACTACCATCATGTTCCGTAAGTATGAATTGTTCCCTCCCACGTGCAGGAAACTGGGCCATGCATTGAAGACTATATTAGGATATAAAGTCATCCATGGCAACCCATACTTCAAAGAGCTTACAGTTTAGTTGTGTGAACCCAGGACAAGCTATATAATTTGCAAGATTTACAAGTGCAAAGATTTACAAGCACATTATGAAAGTGTAGAACACCTTATTCAAAAGTTATTAAGAGCCCTGGCTAGTGTGGCTCAGTGGATTGAGCACTGGCCTGTGAACCAAAGGGTCACCATTTTAATTCCCAATTCCCAGTCAGGGCACATGCCTGGGTTACAGGCTGGGTCCCCCAGTAAGGGGCGCACAAGATGCAACCACACATTGATGTTTCTCTCCCTCTCCTTCTCTTCCCCTTTCTCTAGAAATAAATGAATAAAATCTTTTTTAAAAAAAGCTGTTAAGAAATTCAAAACAGCAACAGCAAGAGTGCTTTTGGTATTCAAGAGTGCATGAAACCAAGCAGGGGTCCTGGTGAGTGTCAGCATCCCTGTGCAACTGTACAAGTTGCACACACTTATGAAGCCAGTCCTAAGTGACACAGAAATGAGCATATATTGAGTATGTGAGAGATGCAATGTGCTAATTTCTGTACTTGAATGATCTCATTTAATGGTGGTCACTATTACCTACAGTTTACTGAAACAGAAAGGGAGTCTCAAAGATGTTAAAGAGTGGGTTATATAACTAGTTGCCTTGAATTGCAGATCAGATGATAATCAAGCCCTTATTTGGAGGATAAAGGATATACATATTAAAACTGTAATTCAACTTAATGAGGTATTAAATGCTAAATGTCTGAGTGGTATATTCAATAAAGCTTTTAATCAGTAAATGTTTTTAGGCAAGTCAATTCATAAAAGCTATGATGTTGCACAACCTCTGAAAAATTCAGTTATCTTGGGGTAAAATCTAATCAATCAATAAGTCAGGCAGTGGCAGGGTTGGGGGTGTCACTGGTACTTTTGATTTGACATTGTATGGGGAAAGCCAAATTAATAATTAATTTAAAAGAATTTAATTTTCTTCTTTTATTCTCTTAGTTTCTGACAGTTCAACTAATCATCCTATTACGCTGTCCTGTACAAAATGACATGGAATCTAAAAAACTTGATTAATAGCATTGTCCTTGACTGAAGGCTTCAAGCCTTACCCCTCAAGAGTTCCCTCAAGTGCCGTTAAATTCTCTTAACCAGAGTTGAGGTTGAGTTTGCTAGCATGGAGTAACATTATTAATGTCTAAAGGTTAAATATCATCTCCAAATATTATGGGTTTCTTTTCTGATTTGTTTTGTGAGCACATAGTGGCTAATACACACAAGAAAATTGATTCCCAAAATAATTTACTTGGATACACTTAAATCATGACAACTGTACACTCACACTTACTAAGCATCCCATCACTATAATTGTCAAATACATAACAGATAAGTATTGCATTTGATTAAAATACACAAGACAACAAAACTCTCACCACTTTATGTTAGCTTGGAACGATGAAGAAACCAGGTCATTATTCCCCTGAATCTAGAGAATCTAAAAATAAATCAATGCATACATATTAAGTTAATGTGTATACCACTCCCTAAAAAAAGGTTTGTTTAAATTATCACATATGCCTGGATCATTTCCTAGTGCCATAAAGTAAGGATTAACTCAAAAAACACAATGATAAGAATATGTTAAAGGAACATAGGAGCCAGCTGAGAGAGCTCCCAATGGCCAAAGCTGGAACAATTTGAGCACCACAGTAAACGGTGTGATATTAGAATATAACTCAATGTATAAAATACTTATGTGTCCATGTTGATATAAATAAATGATTGAGTTGATAGTAAATAGGGACCAATAAACAAATCTCTATACAAAGGGAAATCATATTATTTATGCAGATAACTCTTCCATCAAGGACAGGAAGCATAATTCCACACCCTATAAATGTGGGCAGCACACAGCAACTTTCCCTAAAAAGCAGGTTATAGAAAGGGGTCGGGGGAGAGTCACCTTGCAGTACAGAAAATTGACAAATAGTGTCTCAGCTAAATAACTAAGGTTAATATCATCAACGATAACTCATGAATAACAGGTGCTCTTGAGATGATGCCAAGGCTCCTACCTCTGTGAACTTTCTCCCTGAAGCTCATAATCCCACTGTAAGCATAATACCATCCGATAGATTTGAATTGAGGAGTATTGTCCAGAATACTTGACTAGCATTCCTCAAAACTGTCAAGGTAGTCAAAACTAAAGAAAGTCTGATAAAAAAATTGTCACAGTTCAGAGGAGCCTAAGGAGGCATGATGACTGAACATAATGTGCTTTACTGGAGCAGAATAAGAACATGGAGGAAAAACTAAGCTTCGAAGACATGGAACAAGCTAGCCTAAGGTATTTATCCTGCTTAAAACAATGTTAGTCTACACCTGTGGTTCTGATGTTAGGATTCAGTCCCAGAGGATCGGAGGATGTCTTAGTGGAGATATGATATTAGGTAGTGTGCCAAAGTTTCTTACTATGATATTTATGGAATAAAGTAACATAAATAAGACTACCATCTTTAAGATAGTATTGCTTCTTCAAAAAAATGTAGCTATTAGTGTGGTTTTAACACACTAGAAACGATGCCCATTGTAGAAATTTATTGCTCAGATAGAAGTCACCTGGTAACAAGTGAAAGTACTACATTTTATTGAGGATGTGTAAGATAAATTCTTAAGTTCCCTAAGTAGTCTAATTAATGAATATGAAGCATCTCTATTTGTCAATGTAAGTGGTTTTCAGTTTTATTGCTTTTCTTGCAAGGCCATATCCTCTTTTAATAGTACAGTAAGTAATAGGGGGTCACCAACTTACAAATCAGTTAGTGTTACAAAGACTTATTTGTAAGTTAGTGGTTTAGAACACAAAATACATTTTTTCACAGATTCCATTTTATGAATAGTAAATAAATTTATAACCAAATCTAGCTAGTTATGTTTTAGTTGTGCATATTATTATTATTATTTGTTTATAAGGTAATTTTAATTTACAAAATGTGGAAAGGACGAACAAGGAAAAATAATAAAATAAAAATCATTTGCATGTCATCTTAACCTTTTCCCCTCATTTATATGAATGTATTTTTACAAAATTGAAATCATTCCATATGTTTTTAAATAAAATATTGCTGCTATATTTTGTACAAGTATTTGCCACTTAATTTTTTTATTTAAAAAGGTGATAAGGCCTATAATAATATAATACAAAATATAGGTAATGAGTGTCTTTTAACAAAGAGCACTAAATCTTTGCCCTCTCCAAAGTCCCATACCCAGAAACAGCCTATTTCAAATTTTGCTGTTCTCTCAAGTATACATCTACACATTTTTTAATTTATTATTTTTATTTTTTATCATATTTTACTGATTATGCTATTACAGTAGTCCTGGTTTTCCCCCTTTGCCTTTCTCCACCCAAACCCCCCACTCCTTCAGGCAATCCCTCCACCATTGTTCATGTTCATGGGTCACGAGGATAAGTTCTTTGGCTACTCCATTTCCTATACTGTACTCTACAGCCCCATGTATATTCTGTAACTACCTATTTGTACTTCTTAATCCTGTCATCTCTTCATCTATTCCGCCATACCATCATCCCATCTGGCAACCATCAAAACACTCTCTGTGCCCATTATTCTCTCTCTGTTCTTCTTGTTTGCTTAGTGTGTTTTTAAGATTCAGTTATCAATAGATATGTATTTTTGCCATTTTATTGTTCATAGTTTTGATCTTTATTTTCTTAAAGAAATCCCTTTAACATTTCATGTAGTAATGTTCTGGTGATGATGAACTCTTTTAGGTTTTTTTCTTTTCTGGAAAGCTCTTTGTCTACCCTTCCATTCTAAATGATAGCTTCGCTGGGTAGAGTAATCTTGGCAGTAGGTCCCTGCTTTTCCTGGCTTTGAATATTTCTTGTCAGTCTCTTCTAGCCTGCAAAGTTTCTTTTGAGAAAGGAACTGACAGTCTTGTGGGGACTCTCCTGTAGGTACTAGCTTCTTTTCTTTTGCTGCTTTTAAGATTCTCTCTTAAACTTTAACCTTTGTCATTTTTTAAAATTTTATTTTAATTGTTGTTCAAGTACAGTTTTCTGTCTTTTACTGCCATCCCAGTCCACCCCCCCCACCAGTGCTCCCCACCTCCCTCCCATTTCCACCACCCTTAGTTTTTGTCCATGTGTCCTTTATACTCATTCCTGTTATCCCTTCCCTCTTTCCCCTGAAATTCTCTCCCCTCTCCCCTCTGGTTACTTTCAGCCTATTTTCTATTTCAATGTCTTTGGTTATATTTTGCTTTCTTCTTTGTTTTGTTGCTTAGGTTCCTTTGTAATTTTTATTATGTATGTCTTTGTGTGGGTCTCTTTGCATCCAACTTGTTTGGGACTCTCTGTGCTTCCTGGACTTGGATGTCTATTTCCTTTGTCACATTAAGGAAGTTAGCTTTCATTATTTTTTCAAATAGATTTCTAATTTCTTGCTCTTTCTTTTCTACTTCTGGCAGCCCTATGATGCAAATGTAGGATGTCATGAAGTTGTC
>PVKM010034567.1:0-15542 GCA_004027735.1 Carollia perspicillata
CTGTCATTTTACTGTTCATATTTTTTATCTTCTTTTTCTTAGATAAGTCCCTTTAATGTTTCATATAATAAGGGCTTGGTGATGATGAACTCCTTGAACTTGACCTTACCTGAGAAGCACTTTATCTTCCCTACCATCCTAAATGAAAGCTTTGCTGGATAGAGCAATCTTGGATGTAGGTCCTTACCTTTCATGACTTGGAATACTTCTTTGCAACCCCTTCTTGCCTGCAGGGTCTCTTTTGAGAAATCAGCTGACAGTCTGATGGGAACTCCTTTGTAGGTAACTGTCTCTTTATCTCTTGCTGCTTCTAGGATTCTCTCCTTCATTTTAATCTTGGCTAATGTAATTATGATGTGTCTCGGTGTGTTCCTCCTTGGGTCCAACTTATTTGGGACTCTCTGAGCTTCCTGGACTTTCTGGAAGTTGATTTCCTTTGACATGTTGGGGAAGTTCTCCTTCATTATTTGCTCAAGAAAGTTTCCAATTTCTTGTTCTTCCTCTTCTCCTTCTGGTATCCCTATAATTCAGATGTTGGAAGGCTTAAAATTGTCCTGGAGGTTCCTAAGCCTCTCCTCATTTTTTTTTTTTGAATTCTTGTTTCTTCATTCTTTTCTGTTTGGTTGTTCGTTTCTTCCTTCTGGTCCACTCCATTAATTTGAGTCCCAGTTTTCTTCCCATCACTATTGGTTCCCTGTGCATTTTCCTTCATTTCACTTAGTGTAGCCTTTGTTATTTCATCTAATGTGTGACCAATTCAACCAATTCTGTGAGCATCCTGATTACCAGTGCTTTGAACTGTGCATCTGATAGGTTGGCTATCTCTTCGTTGCTTAGTTGTATTTGTTCTGGAGCTTTGATCTGTTCTTCCGTTTGGGCTATTGTTATCTTGATGTGCCTGTTACATAGTGAGGGTCAAAGCCTTAGGAGCTCACCAGGGAAGGGCAACCTAGTCTCTGAGTTTTGATGCTGTATGTGGGTGCAGGGTCCAAGAGGGAAAAATGGCACTTGCTCTGCTCTCTCTCAGATTTCAGTCCCTGCCACCTCTTCCCTCAAGCACACTGGGGCCTTCTGGTGCTGATTCCCATGTGGATGGGCTTGTGTACATTCTAGGACCCTGTGGGTCTCTTCAAGGAACTCTCCTGTAAGGATGGGGGTCTCTCCCACTGCCTCAACCCCCAAATTAGTGTTTTGAGGCTTTATTTCCATGCGCTGGGGTCCTGGGCTGCATGGTCTGTCTGTCTCACTTCCCAATTTTGCCTGTTTATCTGTGCAGCAAATGTGTGACCACCCAGTCAGCCAGCTGCCTTGTGCACCTCGCTGGGTCTGCCAGCTGCCACCGGTGCACCTGGGGACCATCAGCTGCTGCCTTGCGCACCTGGGTCCTGAAGCCACCACTTTTTTTTTTTTTTTTTTTTTTGCTTTGCTGCTACCCCTCTCCACCCAGCCACCCGACTCTTCCCTTCCTACTGGTCTGAACCAATGTTTCTATTTTAACTCTTTGGTTGTTGGACTTCTGTACAGTTCAATTTTCTGTCAGTTCTGGTTGTTTTTTTGTGTCTAAATTTTTGTTGTCCTTATTTTGGTTGTGCGAAGAGGCACAGTATGTCTACCTATGCCTTCATCTTGGCTGGAAGTCCACAAAATACTATTATAATCAGTAAGCAACAGGCGGCTCCAAAGATCCACATTCTCAGATTAAGCACATTGAATCAAGTTTTTGGGTTTACCTAGCCAAGATTGTCATGGAGGGTTTGAAAAATTTCTTGCTTGGTTAAGTGTTGAATGTCCTGCAGCTGCCAATGTAATTCTAGCTGCAATTTACCAATTTGTCCTTTTAGATTGGTAGAAAAAGTCCCTCTTTGGTGATGTTGAATATCACTCCAGGAGTACTGGATAGAATTTCACTTCAGGGTAGGTGATGTACAGCTTGAAGAATCCTGGATTGGAAGAGTCCAATTGGGGTGGAGATGGGTCACTGCCAGGGAAGCCTTTTCTGAGTGGCTCCCAAGGTCCTTCTGGAGAGAAAACACAAGCATACCCTCTTCCCCAAGTTAAAAGTGCAACTTGGTCTTCCCATTTTCCTTTTGCTAATTGTTTACAGGAACAATTATTAAAGACATATGGACAAAACTAATGAGGTTGGATTCAGGGGAAGGAGGTGGGATTGCTGGGTCCAGGGGTAGTGGCGGGGGATAAATGAGGACAACTGTACTTAAATAACAATAAAATAATTTTAAAAAGAATATTATTACTGTGCCTACATGTATGTGCATAGGAGCCTTATCTCTTACCCTAAAACACACTAATTCTTAATTTAAGTATGCATAAACAAAAGTTATCTGGGTCTCCTTGCTTTGGTGTTAAGATCAAGTCTTAACACTGATGAATTAATACAAATATATTTTCAGTTCCAAAAGAGTTTCACATTAACATAAGACTTAATGTCTTTTGGAGGGCCAGCACATGGGGAAGACAACATACAACAACGGTCTCACAAAAGGATGGATTCTCTACTATTCTGCCACCATGGCCTTCTGTCTCACCCCATTTAACAGAACACAGTTCTTTATCTGATCTTCCCCAAAAGCTCTGGTCAAGTCCCTTTCAGGACCACTTCCTGTCCCTTACAGCTGTCCTCTTGGTCCCTGGCTGAGCACCACAAATAATTCAGAGTTCTTCTACACACTTCTGAGTTGATGTAGGGGAAAGGTTATGAATACTTTATGCATTACATTTTTTTTTGATATATGCTAGAAAACCATTCAAGTTGGATCCAAAGCTTTCTTTGGACTGCATGTCCTGTACATATCGAACAATGTGGGAGTTGTGCCTTAATAACCTCTCAGGATAGGATATACAGGAACAGGTATTTCAACTTCATTTACTGATGAGGAAACAAATGTTCAGAGAGGCGATTTAACTTGCCCAAATCACAGAGCCCTCAAATAGTGTGGTCTTTAAGACCCAGGTGTTCTGATTCCAAGTTAAAGATTATGTCCACTAACTCTCAGAAAGTGCAGACTGAGTTTCACAGTTGATCTTTGTGTGGTACAGCAGGAGTCACAGCTTCACAGGGAATAAATGGAGTTTTGTTTTGTTGCACAAGCTGGTGGTGTCTCTAGCAGTAACACTGTATAAGGGATAATGAGGAAAGGTTGAGAGTGTGGGGGAAACTACCTTTTGGACTCAGACTAGATGATCATTATCTCACTTGTGCTCCTTGAGCCCACCCAGAGGAACCCTACTGTTTATCCACCCAGGTAGGGTCCTACTAAGGCTTCTGGTTCCTCAGACCTTAAAGCTGCTTTTCTTGATGGAATGTAAATCATTCTCTGACTCAGGCCCTGCCAAGCCTTGGCAGGATTACATGTGACATTCAGTTCCAGATTAATTCTTGTTGGAACAGTTTTCCTGAAGGTGTAGAGATTATTATTTATTTATTCATTCACTTGTATTTTCTAAAACCCTGAAACAGCTTTAAGAACATGGTTTTGGATTTCTGCACATAAGATACATGAGCAGGATTAGTTTTATTTTTACAATGGATATCCATAATAATTATGATGAACATGGCATTCTATATTTATTTGAGGTTTGCTTCTCTTTTTAAGCTTTTCCCCAGGAATCTGGACTGGAATTTAGGGATTTGTAGAGCTTCAGTGTGAGAGGACTGGAAGCATCTTATCTGCTCTCTGAATGCGCTCTATGAAATTTTCACTAAAGGTCCTCAAGCTTGGACTCCCCATTGACAGGCAACTTCTTACCATACAGAGCAACCTGTTCCTTCCAACGGCACTATCTGAATGTCTGTACTGAACTGAATCGAGACACAGAAAAACCTGGGTGAGAGAGTTATTCGGTCTGGGAAAGACTTAAGCCAACTGTTTCATTTCATGAATATGAAAATTGAGCTCTAGCTTTGATAATTCTACAGACTGTTAGATCTGTGACCTTGCCCAGCCCATATGTTCTAACTCCTAATGTCTTTCCATGCACATCAACCCTGTGAAGGCTGACTAGTAGTGGCATGGCTCTATTGCTTTGAAATATTAATCAAATCAATTTAAATTTATTAAATTATTAAATTAAAAATTTATTGAGGATATGTGATTACAATTTTTTAATGTAATATTGTAGAGGTTCAGGTCTGGGTGCACATTTTTCTAGGGGTTAAAAATACAGTTTTTCTTATTAAAACTTAAATGTTGCAAGAAATTTCAAATTATTATACAGAGAATATAGATCAGAAATGTATTTTTGTGATGATCATGATACTTTAGTGTCATCACTTAGGGCAAAGTAACCATCACACTACACAGCAGGGGTTCTCCGTGGTACTTGGACTGACACTATCAGCATCACTGGGAACTTGTTACAAAGGCAGCCCTGCTCTATTAATTTAGAAGCTCAGGCAGGGATGGAGTCCCTGCAGCCTGTGTTTTTGCAAGTCCTCAAGGGTGTTCTCATATCTGCTTAAGTTTGAGACCTTCTGCTGTGTAAAATATTGTCCTCTTGGCCTATGTGACTACAATGGTTAATTTTGTGTGTGCAGTTGCCTAGGCCATAGTGCCCATTTTATTAATCAAACAATTTAGATGATGCGTGAAGGCAATTTATTTTACCTTGGATAAAGCAGATTACCCTTCATAATGTATATAGGCCTTATCCAGTCAGTTGAAAGGTTTAAGAGGAGTCTGATTTCCACCGGAGAGAAAAAATTTCTGCCTCCAGACTGTCCTGCAAAGTCAAGGCCTGAACATGAACTCCTGATGGAATTTCCAGTCTGCCATCGTGAATTTCAAAGTTCAGACTTGCAAGCTCCCACAATTACGTGAACCAATTCCTTAAAATCTCTCTCTCTCTATCCTAATGGTGCTATTTCTCTGGACAATACTAATACAAACAGCATTAGAGTACATCTCTGTAATCTTTCTTATTTATATATCCCAGACTTAGCCAAACAATCGTTCTTAGTAACAGACAGGTGTACCTGATTTATTGCATTTATGGACTAGTTTTTGTATAAACATATACTTTCATTTCTTCTGAGTAAAATACCTAGAAATGGAATGGTTAGATCATATGATAAGCATACGGGTTTCTTTTGAAAAAATTTTTTAATCTTTATTATATTTTTCCCATTACCATTTAGTTCCCTCACTCCCCCTCCCCCACCAATCAACATACTGTTGTCCATGTCCATGAATCCCTTTTCCAATTTGTTCAATCTCTCCACCCATTAACCTTCCACCCCGCCACCCATAGCTGTCATCCTGCTCTCAATCTATGAGTCTGTCCCCATTTTCTTTGTTAGTTCGATTTCTTCATTAGATTCCACATATAAGTGAAATAGTGTGGTATTTTCTTTCTTTAACTGGCATATTTCACTTAGCATAATGATCTCCAGGTCCATCCATACTGCCACAAAGGGTAAAACTTTCTTCTTTTTTTACAACCAAGTAGTATTCCATTGTGTAAATGTCTCATATATTTTTTAAATATTTTATTGTTGTTCAATTACAGTTGTTAGCATTTTCCCCATACCACTCCCCCTGACCCAAGCCAAGCTCACCTACCTTCCTTTCTTCTACCTTCAACCTTGGTTTTGTCCATGTGCCTTTTTAAAAAAATACATTTTATTGATTATGCTATTACAGTTCTCCCATGTCCCCCGTTCACTCCCCTCCATCCTGCACAGCCCCTCCCTCCCACATTCCCCGCCTTTAGTTCATGTCCATGGGTTGTACATATAAGTTCTTTGGCTTCTACATTTCCTATACTGTTCTTACCCTCAGCCTGTCTATTTTCTACTTACCATCTATGCTACTTTTTCTCTGTACATTTGCCCACTCTCTCCCCCTCCAACTCCCTCGTTGATAACCCTACACATGGTCTCCATTTTTGTGGTTCTGTTATTGTCCTAGTTGTTTGCTTGGTTTGCATTTGTTTTTGTTTAAGGTGTGGTTGCTAATAATTGTGAGTTTGCTGTCACTTTACTGTCCATGTGTCCTTTAGAGTAGTTTCTGAAAACCCTTTCCCTATTACACCTCACTCTCCCCTCCCACCTCCCCTCTGGTTACTGTCAGATTGTTCTTAATTTCAGTACATCTGGTTATATTTTGATTGCTTTTGTCTTTTGTTGATTATGTTCCAGTTAAAGGTGAGATTATATGGTATTTCTCTTTCACCGCTGGGCTTATTTCATTTAGCATAATGTTCTCCAGTTCCATCCATGCTGTTGCAAAGGGTAGGAGCTCCTTCTTTCTTTCTGCTGCATACAATTCTGTTCTGCAAATGTACCATAGATTTTTGGTCCACTCATTTACTGATGGGCACTTAGGCTGCTTCCAGCACTTGGCTATTGTAAATTGTGCTGCTATGAACATTGGGATGCATAGGTGCTTTTGGATTGGTGTTTCTGGGTTCTTAGGATATAATCCCAGCAGTGGAATTGCTGGGCCAAAAGGCAGTTCCATTTTTAGTTTCCTGAGGAAATTCCACACTGTTTTCCACAGTGGCTGCACTAGTCTGCATTCCCACCAACAGTGTACTAGGGTTCGCTTTTCTCCACAACTTCTCCAACATTTGTTGTTTGCTGATTTCTTTATGATGGCCATTCTGACTGGTGTGAAGTGGTATCTCCTTGTGGTTTTAATTTGCATCTCTCTGATGGCTAGTGATGCTGAGCATCTTTTCATATGTCTCTGGGCCCTCTGTACATCCTCCTTGGAGAAGTGTCTGTTCAGGTCTTTTGCCCATTTTTTAATTGGCTTGTTTATCTTCCTAGAGTGGAGTCATGTGAGGTCTTTGTATATTTTGGAGATAAAACCTTTGTCTGAGGTATCACTGGCAAATATATTTTCACACATTGTTGGTTCTCTTTTCATTCTAGTGCTGTTTTCTTTAGCCATGCAGAAGAAATTTCTTTTTAATTTGATGAGGTCCCATTTGTTTATTCTTTCCTTTATGTCCCTTGCCTTAGGGGACATATCAGTGAAGATGTTGCTGTGTGGAATGTCTGAGATTTTCCTGCCGATGTTTTCCTCTAGGACTTTTATGGTGTCATGACTTACATTCAAATCTCTTATCCACCTTGAATTTATTTTTGTGTATGTTGTAAGTTGGTGATTGAGTTTCATTTTTTTGCATGTAGCTGTCCAGATCTCCCAAACCATATGTTGAAGAAGCTATTTTTACTCCATTTTATGCTTCTGCCCCCTTTGTCAAATATTAATTGACCACAGAGACTTGGTTTTATTTCTGGGCTCTCTGTTCTGTTCCATTGGTGTATGCGTGTGTTCTCATGCCAATGCCAGGCTGTTTTGAAGACAATGGCCTTGTAATACTGTTTGATATCAGGTATTGTGATACTTCCTACTTTGTTCTTCTTTCTCAAAATTGCTGCAGCTATTCAGGGTCATTTATGGTTCCATATAAATTTCTGAAATGTTTGTTCTGTATCTGTGAAATATGTCATTGGTACTTCAATAGGGATTGCATTGAATCTATAACTTGCTGTGGGTAGTATGGACATTTTGATGATGTTAATTCTCCCAATCCATCAACATGATACCTGCTTCCATTTGTTTGTGTCTTCCTTAATTTCTTTCTTTAGCGTTGTATAGTTTTCTGAGTACAGGTCTTTGACCTCCTTGGTTAGGCTTATTCCTAGGTACTTTATTTTTCTTGTTGCTATATCAAATGGGATTCTTTTCCTGATATTTCATCATTGGTGTACAAAAATGCTTTTGATTTCTGAATATTGAGTTTATATCCTGATGTTTTGCCAAATTCACTTATTAGGTTGAATAGTTTTTGCATGGAATCTATAGGATTTTCTATGTACCCTATCATGATGTCTGCAGACAATGACAGTTTTTCTTCCTCCTTTCCAATTTGGATGCCTTTTATTTCTTTTTCTTGTCTGATTGCTGTGGCTAGGACTTCCAACACTATGGTGAATAGGAGTGATCTAAGCAGGCATCCTTGTCTTGTTCCTGATCTTAGTGGGAAAGCTCTAAGTTTTTTCCCATTGAGTGTGATGTTGGTTGTAGGTCTCTCATATATGGCCTTTATTATGATGAGGTATGCTACTTCTATTCTCACTTTGCTGAGTGTTTTTCTCATAAATGGGTGCTATAACTTATCAAATGCTTTCCTCACATCTACTGATATGATCATGTGATTTTTGTATTTCCTTTTGTTTATGTGATATATTATGTTTATTGATTTGTGAATATTGTACCATCATTGCATCCCTGGGATGAATCCCACTTGATCATGGTATATGATCTTTTTAATGTATTGCTGGATGCGGTTTGCCAATATTTTGTTGAGGATTTTAGCATCTATGTTCATCAGCGACATTGGCCTGAAGTTTTCTTTCTTTGTCTTTATCTGGTTTTGGGATTAGGATGATGCTGGCTTCATAAAAAGAGTTCGGGAGTCTTCCATCTTCTTGAATATTTTGGAATAATCTGTGAAGGATAAGGGTCAGGTCTTCCTTAAATGTTTTTGTAAAATTCTCCTGTGAAACCATCAGGTTCAGGGCATTTGTGTATTGGGAGCTTTTTGATTCGTGCTTCAGTTTCATCAGCTGTTACTGGTCTGTTTAGGCTTTCTGCTTCCTCTTCATTGAGTTTTGGAAGATTATGTTTTTCTAGAAATTTGTTTCACCTAGGTTTTCAAATTTCTTGGCATATGGTTCTTCATAGTAATGTCTTACAATCGTTTGTATTTCTCTGTATATCTTTGTATTTCTTTGTATATCAGTTGTAATGTCTCCTCTTTCATTTCTGATTGTTAATTTGGGTCCTCTCTCTTTTTTTCTTGATGAGTCTACTTAAAGGCTTGTGAATTTTTTTGTCTTTCCAAAGAACCAGCTCCTGGATTTACTGATCCTTGGAATTGTGCTTTTAGACTCTATGTCATTTAATTCTTCTCTGATCTTGGTTATTTCCTTCTTTCTAGTTGCTCTAGACTGTCTTTGTTGTTGTCTCTCCAGTTCTTGTAAGGTGTAAGGTTAGGTTGTTTATTTGAAATGTTTCCATCTTTTTAGGTAGGCCTGTATCACTATAAACTTCCATCTCAGGACTGGCTTGGCTGTGCCCCATAAGTTTTGGATTGTTGCGGGTTCATTTCCATTTGTTTACAGAAATGTTTTTATTTCTTCCCTTACCCATTCTTGACCCATTCATCGTTTAATAGCAGTCTATTCAATCTCCATGAGTTTAAGTGTTTTTGTTTTCCCTGAAGTTGGCTTCTAGTGTCAGTCCCTTGTGGTCAGAGAAAATGCTTGATATGATTTCATTTTTCTTGAATTTTTTGAAGCTTGTTTTGTGTGCTATCATGTGGTCTATCTTTGAAAATGTTCCCTGTGCATTTGGAAAGAATGTGTATTTTGCTTCTTGGGATGGCAGGCTCTCTACATACATCAGTTAAATCCATTTGATCTAAGGCATTGTTCAAGGTCACAATATTTTGTTTGGAAGATCTGTCTATTTTTGACAGTGAGGTATTAAAATCCACTTCTTAATTGTGTTTCTGTCAATATCTTTCCTGAAGTCCTCCGAGATTTTCCTTATGTATTTGGTTGCTCCTATGTTGGGTGCATATGTATTTACAATTTTTATGTCCTCTTGATGGATTCTTCCCTTGAGTATAATGAAGTGACCTTCTGGGTCTATTTTTTATGACCCTGTGTTTGAAGTCTATTTTGTCTGATATAAGTATTGCTACCCCGGCTTTTCTTTCCTGTCCATTTACTTGGAATGTTCTTTTCAACCCTTCACTTTCAGTCTGTGTAGACCTTTCGTTCTGAGGCATTTCTCTTGTAGGAAGCATATGTATGGGCCATGATTCCTTATATGTTCAGCTATTCTGTGTCTTTTGATTGGGGCATTTAATCCATTTACATTTAAGGTTATTATTAATAGGTACTTATTCATTGCCATTTTACTTGCTTTGTACCTATGTTCCTCTGTTTTACTTTTTTCCCTTTTCTTAAAGCAGACCCTTTAGCATCTCTTGCAGTGCTGGTTTGGTGGAGGTGTATTCTTTGAGGCTTCTTTTGTCTGTGAAGCTCCTTATTTCACCTTTCATTTTAATTGAGATCCTTGCTGGATAGAGAAGTCTTTGTTGCAGGCCTTTGTTTTTCATTTCTTGGAATATTCCTTGCCATTCCGTTATGGCTTGGAGAGTTTCCATTGAAAAGTCAGCTGCTAGTCTTATTGGGGCTCCCTGGTATGTTACTTCCTGTTTCTCCCTTGCTGCCTTTAAAGTTCTCTCTTTGTCTTGGAATATTGCCATTTTCATTATGATGTGTCTTGAAGTGGGCCTCTTTTGGTTCTTCTTGATTGGGACCCTGTGTGTCTCCTGGATTTGCATGACTTTTTCTCTCATCACATTAAGGAAGTTTTCCATCATTACTTTTTCAAATAGGTTTTCTATCCCTTGCTGCTGCTGCTGCTGCTGCTCTTCTTCTTCTTCTTCTTCTTCTTCTTCTTCTTCTTCTTCTTCTTCTTCTTCTTCTTCTTCTTCTTCTTCTTCTTCTTTCCCTATTATATGGATATTATTACGTTTCATGTTGTCCTGCAGTTCCTTAACACCTCTTCTTTTTTTCTGAGTCATTTTTTCCTTTCCTTGATCTTTTTGGTTTTTTTTTTTCTACCTTGTCCTCCAGCTTACTGATTCAATCTGCTTCCATCTGCTTCATCTAGCCTGCTTTTGATTCCTTCTACTGTGCTCCTCAATTCAGGAATTGTAATCTTCACTTCCTCTTGCCCCTTTTGATAGTTTCTATTTCCCTTTTCATGTTGATATAGTTTGCAGTGAGTTCATTGTAGAGTCCCTGTGATTTTTGGTAATTTTCAGTGAGCTCATTGAGCTTCCCCATAGCCATTGCTTTGAACTCCACATCTGATAGTTGACTTCTCTCTGTTTCATTTAGCATTGTTTCTGAGGCTTCTTCTCTTCCTTTCATTTGGGGATTGTTTCTTTGTCTTCCCCTTGTTTGTGAGACTCTTCTTGTTAGACTATTCTTCTTAAATTGATCTGTCCTGACTCCCTGGGTTTGTGGTGTAAACTGCTGTGGTAGCAGACCTGTGAGATTCAGTGGCGCAGTCTCCTTGATCTCCTGAGCTTGCTGCTCTTCGGCTGTTGTTTATGTTGGCTCTCTGGATGTATTTGGGTTTTGATTGTTGTTGGGTCTTTCCTTGGTGGGTCCTTCCCTCCAGCTGGTTAACTGAGGGTCACTCCACCCATCACATCTTGTATGCTGCTGTGCAGATGTGGACAGGTTGTGTCGAAGCTGTTCTTCTGTCTTTCCGAGGTTTTGAGGGTTCTCTCTTGCTATTGCTCAGTTTTTTGTTCTAGGTTACTTCTCCACCATCTAGTTGTAATTCCAGATTGGCACAGATTGGGTTGAGATTAGTGTGGCTTTCACTCACTCCTTCACTTTCTTCCATTGTTATCTGTTGGTGGTTCTTTTGTTGGTGGGTTTCTTCTTCTACCATGTATATTGTTGTTCACAGCTCCCACTTAGTCTTTAAGTGGTCAGTGAGAACGGGAAGGCAAAATGAATTAAAACAGTGGGAGTGTATTTTATGGGATTTAAAGTACCAACCAGTAGAGTAGAGACGGGACATCCTTTGGATAAGTATAGTGTTAACCACGATATTTCACCTAACTAGCCACTTTTTAGAATGGGTGGAAAAAAGATAAGACTCTTGAGAGGGGAGAAATGTTGTGAGTTGCATCCAGAAAGCGGTGAGTTTGTGGGAGGTCATATTATGAGATATAGTGAGAGTAAAGTATAGAAAATAGGCATAGTGTGCAAGAGAATAGAGTTAACCACAACAGTAAGAAAGTTCTGGAAGAGAGTGAAATGAGGTAAGATCTGGGAGGGGTGTTGTGTAGTATTGACAGTTGTATGGAACTGTGATTATTTCCAATAGTAATGGAGCAACAATCATATGGCAGAATCTATGTGATCTGAATAACAAGAATAGGAAGTACAGGACCTAGAGTAGTGTGCTATTGGAATACAAGTGAAGTGAAAGAAGGAAAATTAAAAATACACGATGAAAGAGAGAACAAGGAAAATGACTCAAACAGTGCAATTTAACAAATAAAATGAAGAAAGTGAAACAGAAAGAAGAGAAATTTTTAAGTGTTAATGAAATAAATAATGTAAGACCAATAAAATATTAATAATAATACAAATATACAGTAACTTCCAATTTCTGCGGAGTAGCAAAATGAAATTTTTCTTACTGTGGCATTTGTTGGGATTACCCCTTTTTGAGTCCTACTGTCAGCCTTTCAGAACTCCAGGTTCCATAGTCTCAGTTGTGGGAATTAAAAAAAATAAATAAAAATTAAAAAAAAAAACAATGATTAAGAAAAGGAACGCAGGAAGAAAAAAGAAAGAAAGAAAGAAGGAATCAAAAAAAAAAAAAAAAAAGTAAGGGCCTCCTGTTGGCTTCAAACCAGCCTAGCCAGTTCTGCTGGTCAACCTGGCAGCCGCAGGTTGAGGGGGGTTGGTTTCACTTTTCTCCCTTCCCTAGATGCACTCTTCTTGAAGTTCTCCAGCCTGCAGCCCAGTTCCTTAGTTTGCTGCAGGACCCCCAGTGCCTTTTTGTGCCCAGTCTATGACTTCAGTCCACCCGTTGCACTGTCCTTAAGGTGCACCTATTAGGGGCAACTCACACACCACCTTCTTTCTCTTTGCTGTCCTTGATGCCAGGGACTCTCAGAGTCTCTTCAGGGTAGTTCAGCCCCCACACTGAGTTAAGTCTTTCTGGGGATTGCTGTCTCCCTGAGCCCTGCAGCTCTCCTCTGCAGGGGGCATCTGTCTCCCTCTTAGAGAGCCAGTGGGCTCTGCAGGGCAGGGGCTCTGCCATGGCTGTCTCTGGGGATGCAGACACGTGCCACTCGTTTACTGGTGGCACTTAGGTTGCTTCCAGCATTTGGCTATTATAAATTGTGACCCCTAACCGTCTCAGACTATTCCAAGAAATCCAAGAACAGGGAAGACTCTGAAACTCTTTTTACAAAGCCAGCATCATCCTAATTCCAAAACAGATAAAGACACAACAAAGAAAGAAAACTACAGGCCAATACTGCTGATGAACATAGACACTAAAATCCTCAACAAAATATTGGCAAAAGACGTTCAGGTTTTCTACTTTAGCGATTTGAATGGGTGTATAGTACTGTCTCCTTGCAGTTTTTTAAAAAAGATTTTATTTATTTATCTTTAGAGGGGAAGGGAAGGAGAGTGGGAGAGAAATATCAATGTATGGTTGCCTCTTGTGCATCTCCTGATGGGAACTGGCCTGCAACCCAGGCATGTGCCCTGACTGGGATTTGAACCACAGTTGTTTGGTTCACAGGCCCATGCTCAATCCACTGAGCTACACCAGCCAGGGCCTCCTTGCGGTTTTAATTTGCATTTCCATAATGACTAATGATGTTGAATATCTTTTTACATGCTTACTTATCACCTACATATTGTCTTTGGCACTGTGTCTTACAAATCTTTTGCCCATTTAAAAAGATTGGTTTGTTTGGTTTCTTATTATTGAGGTTTAAGAGTTTTTTTATAGCTTCTGAACACAAGCCTGTTTTAGATAGTAATTTCAAAATATTTTTCCCACTATGGCTTATCTTTTCATTTTCATTAAGTGTCTGTTTAAGAAGAGGAATTTTAAGTTTGATAAAGTCTTGTTTACCATTTTGTTCTTTTGGTGAATTATGCTTTTGGTGTCGTGTCTAAGAAATTTTTGCCAAACCCAAAGATCAAAAATGGTTTCTCCTGTTTTCTTCTAGAAATTTCTTAGTTTTATTTTAAGTTAATTTTGGTAGATGCACAAAGTATGAGTTAGAATTTAGTTTCATTCACATGCATACCAATTTTTTCAGCAGCATTTATGAATAAAGTATTTGTTTGACATTAAATTGCCTTTGCACCTTTGTCACATCTCAGCATTTCCGTGTAGGTTTGTTTTTGAACTCTTCATTCTCTCCCATTCATCTATTTCTATATTTTTGCCCAGTACCATACTATTTTAATTACTGTACTTTTATAATAATTCTTGAAACCAGATGATGTTAATTTTTTAATTTTGTTCTTTTTTACATTTTTATTTCGATACATCTAAATTTTAGAAGCAGTGTCTCTGTTTTGATAAAAAAGAAAATTCTCCTTTTGGTTTTACATTGGAATTGAGATTATACAGAATCTATAGATGAATTTGCAGGAAATTGACATCTTAGTGACATTATGTCTTCTGACTCATGAATGCAATGTGTGTCTCTATTTTTTTAAGTCTTTAAAAATTTTTCCAGAACTTCCAGCCAAGATGGAGGCATAGGTAGACACACTGTGCCTTCTCACACAACCAAAATAAGAACAAAAATAATTTAGAAATAACGACCAAAACTGACAGAAAATTGAACTGTAAGGAAGTTGAACATCCAAGGAGATAAAATAGACACATCCATCGAGACTTGTAAGCGGCCAAGCAGGGACAGGTCACGGCTTTTGTGGCATAAAAAGTGGAGGCACCAGGCATGAAAAGCACCTCTGGTGCACAGGCTATGGCTGTTAATTGTGAAGTGGGGCATGGTTTGCAAGGTGGCTGACTGGGCGGTCCCACATTCATGCACAGATAGCTGGGGAGCGAGACAGACCGCCCAACCCAGGGCCCCATTGCTGGGAAATAAAGCCTGAAAACACCAATTAAAAGCACCTGTGGGGGTTGAGGTGTAGGGAGTGACTCCTGGCCTCACAGGAGAATTTGTTGGAGAGACCCACCAGGTCCTAGAACGAACGCAAATCCACCCACTGGGAATTAGCACCAGAAGGGCCCAGTTTGCCTGAGGGAAAGAGTGGAGGTGTCTGGGATCTGACAGAGAGCAGAAGGAGCATCATTGATCCCTCTTGGACTCTACCCCCACATACAGCATCACAACCCAGAGACTGGGTTGCCCTGCCCTATGAACACCTAAGGCTCCACCCCTCATATGTAACAGGTGCAATGAGACAAAAAAAATGGTCCCTCAAAAAGAATATATCAAAGCTCCAGAGCTAATACAACTAAGCAATTGAGAGATAGCCAACCTATCAGATGCACAGTTCAAAGCACTGGTGATCAGGAAGCTCACAGAGCTTGTTGATTTTGGTTACAAATTAGATGAACAAATGAAGGCTACACTAAGTGAAATGAAGGAAAAAGCACAGGGAACCAATAGTGATGGGGAGAAAATGGACTCAAATCAATGGAGTGGACCAGAAGGAAGAAAGAAACAACCAAACAAAAAATAATGAAGAAACAAAAATTCAAAAAAAATGAAGAGAGGCTTAGAAACCTCCAGAACATCTTTAAACGTTCCAACATTTGAATTATAGGGGTACCAGAAGAGGAAGAGGAAGAGCAACAAGTGGAAAACTTATTTCAACAAACAATAAAGGAGAACTTCCCCAATCTGGCAAAGGAAATCAACTTCCAGAAAGTCCAGGAAGCTCAGAGAGTCCC
>PVKM010034569.1:0-15020 GCA_004027735.1 Carollia perspicillata
TTCTAGGTGTCAATGGAAGTGGCAATTTGCAACTGGTCTTTTAGAAAATTCAGATTTATGTTCTTAATCTACAAATCTTTCATTGGAACTTAGGTGAACTACCTTAACCCTGTGTGTTTTATAAAATGCTTTATATGGTGTTTTATAAAATGGTTTCAAAGATATTATCTCATCTGAGCCTCACAGAGGGCTAGTGTTACTATGCTTATTTTAATGGCAAGAATAATGATACCCAGACAGTTAAGTGTCTCTTATTCTAGATCTCCCAGCTGGTCAGAGACAGAGCTTTCTGTGACCCTTGGTCTGCTGATTCTTTTCTTCTTTACTCAATTATCTCCCTGCCTAAATCTATCTAAGTTTGGGCTTTTCCAATAACCACAGCTTTTATGTATTTCAAACTGACTTTTATTTTACACATCCATTGATCTCTCATGTATTAAGAGTTAAATGTGTGTGGTATGCTCTCGTGTTGGTGTGGCTCTTGTCTGTCTTCCTACCTTATGCCTTCTTTATTTCCCCTCATTTTTTTTTAAAAGGGCAAACTTAACATTTGTCCTTTCCCAGTCTACTGATTCCTGTGAACAATGGTAATGGAAAGTGACCGATGATAAAATAATTTCTTTCATGTTTTTCTGATTCCTGTGAACAATGGTAATGGAAATTGACCGATGATAAAATAATTTCTTTCATGTTTGCCTTGTTTGGAGGTATGCTGTAAATTCAAAACTGCTGACTCTTTGGGGGAAATGGTAAGGAAGTGGCCTTGGGAATTTGTACAAGAGCTCTTAGGTCTTTATGGAGGAAGTCCAGCACAGACCAGCAGGACTTGTGAGTGACATGACCCATGGAGTTATGGAAGTGGCAGAAACAGAGGGTTTTTTTTTTTTTTTGCTGAAGAGGCTGTCCTTGGACATTCTTTGCTAGAAATAATATCTTCCTTCTCTGACTTCTTACAACATTTCTTTTTATCTTTCTTATGGCTTGAATTGCTTCTTATACTATATTGTAATTATTTTTACAGTTATCATCTTTTTTACTAGTCTGTGGTTTTTTCAAGGAGAGAAATATTATCTGATGTGCTTTGACAACTCCATGGCACCTTGCATGAAGCCTAAATGCAATAATTAACAAATATTCATGTTTCTGGGGTTTCCAGATACACTCCCCTTTATGCAATACTGTTTCATTTGAATATTTTACAGTAAGCATGATTTTTCATACAATCAAGGAAAAAAGATATAAAAATTTTCAGAATGATTAAATGGATAAGTGAATGATTAAGAATTCAAGGCTGCTAAGGAGTTTGGAAGCTAGAGATCATTTACTGAATATCTAAAGCACTGGTTTTCCAAGAAGTATAACATTTTTCATACTTATTATCCTAATTACTTTTGCAGCATTTGATGAAATGGAGGAGGGGCACAGGTGTATAGTAGCTGAGATATCCAAAGTTCAAGTCTTTCCCCTCCTCTTTCTATTCAGGTTCTCTTAGCTTCCAAGATCTTGCTTTGGATTTGTTTTTCATCCAGATGTTCACAGTTTGAAAGCAGCAGAGATTATTAGCCAAATTTGTCCCTGTGGTGTGAAAAAGTGACTTCATTGTTTCCCTTGGGCTCCAGAGTAGAGCCAGTTCATTGAGAGAATCTGGCTCTTTCATTCCTGAGCTCAAATATGCTCTGAAGTTTTTGTACATTTGAGGTCCTTCATCTCTGTGCAGTCTATCACCAAGGAGTCACACATTCTCATTACTTCAGATTTCCCAGAGCCAGAACAAAAACCAGGCTGGAAAAGAACATGCCTTTGTTTAGATGCCACAAGTCGCCTTTTAATTTTTTCATTGCCAACAACGAAAATAATTTCAATATTGGTAGCCTGTCAGTCAAGGATCATGTGGTTTGAATATTTGCCTGTATGTCTGTGTCTTAGGCTGGGACTTCCATGTTATAGATGAATGCGCAGAACATTCCAGAATATACTAATGAGGCAGATGCTTTCTAAGAGCAACACTTTGATTGTAGGATGTCATTCTCTTATGTGATACAACATATACAATTCAGCAAGGCCCCACTTTACATCCTTTCATTTGCTCCTTTGAATTTACATAGGTCACAGTTTTTGGAGCTTGGCATTTTTCCTAAGTAAAACAGATTTCAGGTAGGAAGCATGCATAGATCATGCACTTCTGTATGCAGTAAACCTTTTGAATGACTTTCAAGTTGAGCATTGGAGGGGAAGCAAAAGAGTAGTAGATAACCTTGAATCTCCCAGAATAAGCATTGACAATTTTAAAAAATACTAAGTTGATTATTCATAAGGTAAGTGTTTCCCTATTAAGACTCTGGAGAGTTTATTATTCATTTCAACCATAAAACATCAGTTAAAATCTCAGTAGTGCCGGGTTTGAAATCAACAAAGTAAAGAGGTTTCAAACGATGGCTGCTGTTGTTTTTAGTTACTTAATTGTTGGTACACGAAGTGAACATCCAACTAGGACAGGCCCACTTATGACCCATGCTAATGGGACAATTCATGAAACACATGTAACTGGTGGAATAATTGGAATCACATTTCAGCTGTGGAGAAACTGCTGCCTATAAGTAATTGCATTTAGATTAAGAAAAAATTAGGAAGAATGATAACCTTTATTTAATCTCTACTATCTGCCTTGAATTGTGCTAAAGTATGTAATTTAACCCTCCTGACAAGTTTAAGAGATCCTTTTATCTTTCATTATAACTGAGGAAATAGAGGATTGGGGATGTTAAGCTAATTAACAAATAAATCCTATAAAGTCTTTCTTTTTCAGCTGGAGTTTATTCCCTTTTCTTTCCTAATTATTGTCCTTTTTGTCCATAATGTCCTTAGATTAAATAATTTTATTTACTGATTTTTCTCTTAAAAATTAAAATATAAGCACTGGCTCGGTGGCTCAGTTGGCTGGAGTGTCATCCTGTACACCAAAAAAGGTTACAGTTTCCATCCCCGGTCACGGTACATACCTAGGTTGCAGGTTTGATCCCTGTCATGGTGTGTGTGGGAGGCAACTGATCGATGTTTCTCTCTCTCTCTCCCCCTTCCTCTCTAAAAAAAAAAACATATCCTTGGGTAAGGATTAAAAAAAATCAAAAAGTGAATCTCTAATTTCTGGTATAGCACCTTGTCCATAGGAAGTGTTCAGTCAATACTTGCATAAGGGAATTTAAAATGTAGTATAAGGCCAGTCATACAGCCTTAATATTCCATTTTTATACAAATTTTACATCTCTTGTTATCAAAGCCTCTTTTAAAATAACCAACCACAGGCATTTAAAATGCCTTCTATGTGTAGAGCAAAATGAAAACTATGAAGAAGTATTCTTAAGAAAGCTTGCCATTTAATTGTGATAGACAAAACTGTCAGGGGGCTCCATTTTCTGCTTATACTTTCATGTAACCAGTTCTTTGTCTTTTGTGGTTATCACAAGTATATGTTCCTGGTATTTTATTTGTCTATTAACTATGTATAAAGTTAATAGGCAATTGAAGTATATACTTTGCTATTTAAGAATTTGAGATGCTTATATCACCTATAGAGGTCTTTTATATAAACTATTTCTTTGGGAGTTTGTGTCACACTGAACAAGTATTGGCCATGACAGTGTGTCGTCTTCTACTCAGCATCCAAGTACTCCTTACCCTTTCACTACCACCGCTCGGAGTCAAGCCACCAGCCCCTCTCACTTGGACTATAGCTGTGGCTCCTAACTGGTCTTCCTGCTTCTTTCTTCGCCTCTTTCAGTTAAGTCACAGCACAGGAGCCGAGTGCTTTGTATAGGGTCACTCCTCCGCTCATATTTTCATCCGAGGAGAGACTACACTTGTAATAATGGCCTACAAGGCTCTACATCACTTGTCTCTACCCTAATGGCTCTGTGACCTCCTCTCTTACTTTCTTCTCAGTAACTCCTTTCAGACTCACTGCTGTTCCACCAGTTTTTCAGAGGTGCTTTGCCCTTGTGTTATTCCTTCAGCGCAATGTGTAATATTCCCTGGTACTTGTAGGGTAGGGCTTGCTCCTTCCCCTTCTTAAGATCTCGACTTAAAGACCCCTCCGAGGTCTATCCTCATCACCCTGTTCAAGTTGCAACCTCCCTCTCTGCCCGCCTTGGATTCATCATATCCCTTCATTACTCTGTTGTTCTCTGTAGCACGTACCACCATCTAACATGCTTTGTATTTTACTATTTATCTTGTGTTATTGTTTATCTACCCCAACTGGAAAGGAGACCCAGACAGCATGAAAATGAGTTCTTTGTTTTGGTTTTGGTTTTCTATCTTGTTTATTGCTGGACCCTGGTGCCTAGAATGGTGTCTGACCAAAGAGGCAAATATTGATAAATATTTGACTGAATAATGAGTGAAATTGTAGCTATGATACTCTTGTAAGCCACAGATGCCACATTCAACTCTTTGAGCACTATGAACTTTATGGTTTACTCAGCTGTGCCCTGATGATATAATGGCCCTTCTGGAGCTTACTGTTCAGTTCAAGAGACTGACATTCAACATAAATAAATGTCTAATTACGCAGTGCTACAGTTGTGGCATGGGAGCTCATGATAGGAGTTCCTGACTAAGTCTAGAGGTAGAAGCTGGAAGGCTTCTCTGAGTAATGCTGTGTAGCCCTGCTTTATGAGCTGAACTGTGAGTAGTGGATGAAGGTAGCCACAGACCAAGCGAAGCTTTTGCACAGATTTCTTAAGTCCCTGTGATTTTCAAACTTTGGGGGCATTAGAATTACCTGGTGACCTTGTTAAAACAGACCTTTGGGTCTTGTCCCCAGAATTTCTGATTCAGTAGGTCTGGGGAAGGACCTGAGAATTTGCATTTTAAACAATTTCCTGCTATTACTGCAGCTGCTGTTCTGGGGGCCACACTGTGAGAACAACTGGATGACAGGATGGGTCTGGCATCCTGTCCAAAATGAGGAGGCTTATTCTGGGATAAGGGCCAGGAAGACTTCTGATTTTGAAAAAAGGGCCATCTGCAAGGAATTTTGCACATAGCTGTGGTTGCCCAAAACCAAAGGGTAGGCATTGAAGGAGCTGGAAATAATAAAGTTTTTTGGATGCATTCACAGATTTGAAAGCTTGATATAATTACTACTGTTCTTTTCCTTGTGAGAGGCAAAATACATTTGGCCTGGAATGCTAAAATTTTTGCTCTTCTGGAGTCTAAAATTCAAATTGGGTTTGAATTTTAGTTGTCACTTATTCATTGTGGAACTGTAGCAAGTGAATAGAGGGGGTGAACTGAAGTGGGGGGCAGTGGTTTGGCCTTAGCCTGTCCTGTGGACGTAGCACCCTTTAACAATTTTTAAAGGTGGCAAAATGGTGATTGCTGAGACTAATTGGAAATTAGAAGCCGAAGCATGAAAACAAGTGGCCAGTGTCTTCAGCCACACTGGCTCCGTGTCCAGCTCTACCTGTTGAAGGTGAGACTTGCCTAAGCTCTAGATTTTGTCATTTACTTAATACCTGGGGTGGTAACTGTCTGTCCAGTTATTTTATCTGTAATATTAAATTAGTAATACCCACTTCATAGTGTTTTGTGGATGGGAGATTATTATGTATGTCAAGGTTCTACTTTATTGTTTGATACTCTATAAATATTAAATATTACTAGTATAAAGTGCCTTTCAGAGTTTATCACTCTATCCCTCTTTCCCTTTTCCCACCCCCCAAAAATTCTGATTGCTTCTCCATCCTTCTTTTTTACATACACTCCGGTCTGAAATGGGTTCATTGGATTACACAGCTTTAAACAGTTTTAACCTGATAGTTTTATCATTCACATTTTGAAGAAAAGATAGTTGTTTTCACAATGATTTTTATAAAAATTTGAAAAAAAGAACAAGAGTTGTGAGGTTTGATTTTCAGTGTTTTGGGGGAATTGACTTCTTGGTTCCTCCTACCTGCTTGGAAATTTGCAGATTGTCTATTGCATTATTCATGAGTTGTTTATGGAGGGCGATTATGTATTTGTTAGAAAAACAGAGTTAAAGTGAACAAAAACCTTTTTTCTTAATCCTTTTATTTGTTTTTTAACAAATAATTTTGGCAGTCTATTGTATTTTAAGTTTTCAAGCATTCATATGCCTAATATGAAGTAGTTCCAGCTTCCTTTCCTTGCAGTAAAAATATTTTGATTGAATAGGTTAAAATCTCAACTTGTTCATGCATTCAAATGTATTATTTCTTTTGCTTATTGTTCAGTAAAAAAGTGTAGATTGAAATAGTACTTCTTAAATGCAAGTGATTTCCTATGCCTGTGTATAAACTAGTCTTCCATGAATCAAAGGGTTTATTTTTCTCCTTCTTTGACAATTCCAAGGGAAAAACCGTTCTTTTGTACTATATTAACCTCATCTGTATTTATATTAAACAATATTCTCTGGAGAAAAAAAGGTTTAGTATACTTAGTGAATTATGTACCCTCCTAGAGGCACTGCAGACTGTTAATGCTCAGTGGAACCCAGCAGTTGTAACTGATGAAACATCAGCATGTAGGCTATAAAATAAAAAAGAAGTAATTGGGGACATGTTGGGAGCTGGCAAATGGAAAACACTAGCGGATGTAGAACTGAAAAGAGAAAAGAAAGTTTAAAAAATCACATTTACTAGAAGAAGAACTGCACAGATGGATGATAGAAGTTAACTCTACATTTAGAGACTGGATTAGAAATTATATTTCTGTTTCTAGTACTTAAACGGATACTTGAACTCTCACGGATAGCCATATAAAAATTGTTTTTATATCAACCACATTACCTGAGATGCGTGTTTGTCAGTGTGGTTTTTATTCCCTTAAAATAGAGTTGAGACATTACTCAGGTCAAATTTTACCTGTTCGTAAGAGGTGATTATATGCATCTCTTCTTCCTTTTCAGTGATACCATGTTGGTAACTTGAAACCAGGCGTGGTGACAGTATCTACACCATAGAAATTGTCAAATGCTGCAATAAGTGTGTCTCCCTAACCCCCAGCCAGCTGTTAGACCTTTACCACTACAATACCATACATAGGGTAGAAGAGCCAGGCCTGAGGAGAGATGGAACATTCAAAGTAAGACTCCTTGTCTGGTTAGTTTGATGGGAAGTCCTAGATCACAGGCCTCTTCTTAATGCTGAACTCTTCTGATACATAGGCAAGTGTTATGCCATTGGGTTTTTAAATATAAAATTCTGATCCTAAAATACATTTTGATCCAGTAGTCACCCCCAACCCAGACTTGATATGTCTGTGCACTATGTTGTCTGTTGTGTAGGCGAAGGTACAACCATCTGTCTTCAGTCAGGCGATCATGTGTTTCACCTTCTACCTTCCTAACTTTGCTTTTCTGTTTACATAGTTCTGTATGCTCTGAATTGTGAACTTTTCAAGAAAGGGCTGGTGGTTCAAAAAGAAACTAGATCCTATTGATACTATATATTCACACATTTTTTTTTCCTGGTCTCGGGAGTATCTGTGCTCTACCATTAAAGGGGTAAGCATAAGGTGGGGCACGGAGCAGGAAGAAGTGGGTTGAAGAGAACCTACCCTATGACTACCTTCTGTTCTTGTTTCTTCTAATGCATTTGGTCATCATCCTCTTACCAAGTTTCATATTAACATCTTACTATTGTAAAAACTGTTGAAAATGTACTATTTTTGAACAATGAATCATGTAGATCTGCTCATGGTTAATGATTTCTAGAAACACCTCTGTAAATGAGAAAATTCTCCTGGCATTTTAGGTAGAGTTGACTTGCTATGGAAGCTGAGGGAGATTTTACCCTCCAGCCTGTGATTTCTGCTTTGCTGTTGAGTAAACACATCTCTGTGGCCTTTTTACATAAAGACTCTGAGTTCAAATATGGTAATGTTTGCTCCATTGGAGGACTTGGTCTATAACTTGCCTTTCTATAGTGACCATCTAATACAGAAAGACTTCCAAAATTCACACATGTAACACGTATGTAAATATAATGTTTCTTGAATGACTCCTATGTAAAGGACACTGTACTAAGGGTTTTACAGGATAACCTACAATAATTTTATTCAATCCTCATAATAGCCCTTTCAGCTTAATATTATTACCATCTCTATTACTAGGTGGTGGTGAATTGAGGCCTAAGTGATGTGCCCGGGACAATAGAACCACCTCTTAACTCTGGTGACAAAGTCAAGAATTCAACCCAGGTTATTTGAGTTTAGAGCTCATTGTTTAGATACTATACTCAACTACCTCTTGTACCTCTGAATCCATGTTAGAAATTGACCTTGCATTGCTTTTCCTCGCTGGAAAGTTTTCATGTAATTTTCACAAGAATCTGTGTTTATGGCAGAACTCTGAGAATTTGCACCAGAGAGCTGCTGTGTTCTCACAGCCCAGCTCAGTGAGGAGCAGAGGAAGGAGTTGCAGAAGTCTGAAAAGGGAAAAAGTGGAGGCTGGGGCAATAGCCTGGAGACTTTGAAAAACAGAGAAACTTGTTTTCTACTCTGTGTAGATTATTTTATTGTTTCCACTGATTTTCATTTGTCTAATACAAAGAACCCATGAGCTCCTTTCTTTAGCATTACACACAAGTAGAATAAGCAGTGAAAAATGAAGCTGAGTGGAAATTCAAGTCCAAGGATACCCAAATCCAATGTCTATATTTTTAACCATTGTGTTCCAAGTCAATGATCACCAAATCACCAAGCCTAACAAAAAATCTGTGAAGGTGTACTCAGGAATAAAGGAAGTATTTTGGGAAATGAGATGTTCTTCTCGGCCAGCACTTATTGTGAGGTCTCTCTGTATCTAGTCATTGCTCTTCCCAGAGGTCTGTTTGACAGTGCATGGTTTCTATGAGAAGCTAAGCTTTTTTGAATGACCTGACTGGTCATCCAAAGACACTGCTGATGTGAGGAGAGTCCACAAGGGAGAGAAGGCTGCTAGTAGGATCGCTAGCAGGTGGAGACAGGTGACTTGCATCCGTCAGCCAATTAAATACAAAAATAGGTATAGATTTGAGGCTGGTGGCTTCAGTGACTTCTGAGGGGGCTATCCTTCTCTTTCCTGCCAAAGTGACACACAGATGACCAATAAAGTGTCTTCCCTGATCAGCATTCATCCTTTTTTGGGATATTTCACAATAAATGAAATTTTACTGCCTCTTCATTAGTGGAACCAGTAGGACTAGGATCAAATGTATCATAAATCACAGGACTAAGTCCTGCTTATAAATGGGATATCAGAGATATTGATAATAAATAAATAAATAATAGTATTGAGCTCTCAGCATGTGCAAAATATAGTTCCATACACTTTACATTTGATTCTCATGATGACATTATAGTAAGCACAATGAACCCTATTTTATGAGTGAGGAAACTGAAACATAGAGAATATAAGCTACAATATTTGCCCAGAGTCACAAACTGGGAAGTAATGGAGTTGAGGGTTGAGCCTAGGTAAAGCCTGGAGTATGGAACAGACTACAGGTGATATAAAAAGTGATATATGTAATATGTAGGCAGCAGCCAGTTTGTATGCCAGGAACTTGTCTCTCTTGGCTTTGATTTTGAAAAGAGAGTGACTTGTAGATGATCTAACTTTAAATTCTAGGATCTAGAGTCAGAATTGCCTTTCCTTAGTTGCAGCTTTAAAAGATCCTCTGGTAAACATGGGCCTTCTTTCTGTGCTAATGTCTCACACTGTAGGTAGTGTTCATGGAAGCCAAACTTTCTGGGAATCTTCAGGAAATAGAAATAACCAGGGGAAAATGAACAGTAATTACCTGGCATTAAGTTGAGACCTTTTGTGTGAAAGGCACGTGAAGATAGGCCTTTCAGAAACTTAATGAGCCTTATCACGGGCCTTCAGCTTTTCTGAATAAATTTGGAGGTAATAAAATGTTGGACTTTACTTACAAACCAAATTATACTACAATATCATTTTAAAAGACCTTTGAACAAGTGACTGAAAGTTTTTTTCCGCCTCTTCCCTGAAGATAGAATTAGTTTCTCCTTATTAATGAGAGACCAGAATAATTTCAGAAGATGGCCAATAAATGAAAGTATTTGATGAAATGAAACAATCTTATTTGTAAAAATGAACTCTGAGGAGCACTACATTCTGTTTGTCATTCATAGATAGCTTCATTCATTCAGCAAGTATCTTTTAGAATCTCCTGGCTGATGCCAGGCACTGAGCTAGGCACTGGCGATTCCTGTAAAGAACCTGACAGACACAGTGGTCATAGACAGTCAGCAAGTGGGACAGCAAAGGGGAAAGAATCAGAACTTTTGAAAAGTGCTAGGAAAGAAATAACAGGGAACTGTGCTGGGAGTAATGACCTATCCTAGCTAGGCCAAGAACACAAGCTCAGAGGAGATGGCATTTCACTGAGGCCACCCTGAACCACTTGTCAGATATAATTAGCAGTCAGTGTCTGTGTTGGTAGAAGAATGTTCCTCTTTTAGTGACGGTGCATTCAGTCTTTTTGTATAGCTCTGTCCCTGTTTGCATCCCTGTGCCCTCTTACATATTCTCTGTGGTATGTAGGGCCATCCAGGAACTCTTTATACAAAATATACAGACACTTTTCACACCGTACTCACTCTTCCAAATCAATTTCTGGCATTGTATCTCATGGCTTATTTTCTACAAAAGCAGGGTGATTTCAGTTAACATAGGACGAATTTCAGGACAGAAATATGCCCCATTTTCCATTCTGTGGTACATTCGCTTGAGTAAACTGAATTTAAACAGAAAGCACCTGCCCCTCAAACAAGGTGATCCCTCCTGGGTGAATGAAATTGTCTCCTGTTGCTTAAAAGATGTTGCTGCCCTAGAGGAATGTTGAGAGGGACAGAAAGCATCATGGAGTATACTCTCCCATTGTGCTTATCTTTTAAAATAATACAAGGGGATTCATTACCATATAGTCTTTAAGAATAAAATGGATGCTTTCTTTAAAGTTTGCTCATTATATTTTTGTACTGTAAACTTAATCTGGTAAATTTAATTTATATGTAATTTTGTTTAATGATGAGGGTTAATATTATAATTCATCACTCATTTACTTAAATTAGTAACACTTGACTTTATGTACCAAAAATGCCCAATTTGCACACTGATATATTTTCAGTTAAATAAAATTATGTTTTAGAAAGATAAAGCTCTTTTCCCATTAGATCAAAACATGCCTTTTAGTTTTTGTTCTTGATAACCACCAAATGTAAACTGGATGAGAGGAGCAAGATGAGTATGTGCTAATGTATAGCAGGGAGAAGACCATAGTAGTTTGGCTCAGACTAAGACTGTATAGGTTCAAATTATGGTGCCAGCACTCATGGGCTTTTGATATTTTAGAAAGGAACTTCACTTCTCTGTGTCTGTTTTCTCGCATTTAGAGTATCTCATAGGTACCACTATGTACCATAGTAACCACCTCTCATGTGAGAGAATGAATTTAAAGACCACTTAGTGTGATTTTAATATTAATATTATTTTTAAGATACAGGATTTGGAGGAATGACGAATGACTTCCAGAGGTCACAACTTCAGTCCCTGCCCCAAGGAAAAGCCTCCCTAGTCCATCTCAGATTAATTTCATGGTTCTCAGCTTAGATAATGAATTCCACTATGCTTGCAAAGCTATGGAAAGGGCATCCTTAAAGTCATAGGCTAATTGAGGCACATTCATAGCACATTATCTTTCCTTCAATATTTTGAGGAGTTAAGAGTGTTTGTATTACATTTATATTAAAATCAGCCCAATTGTATTACATAGTAACATGCAAAACTTACATAAATTTTAAAGTTCTAGATTAGGCTTCAAAACTTGTTTTCATTTGTAGAGGTAAGCTAAGTTTGCACCCACCAGTACCCTGGGATCATTCTCTTCTGTTATTTCGGGTGCTTCACTGGAAATGTTTAGAAACACTAGAAAAACTGACGGGCCATTTACCTGTTGTAAATATTGTTTCTGAAAGGAAATTCCAGGATTTTCCTCAATCATTCCTTTTATCTTTGTTAGCATTTTCAGGTGGGTGGGAATAAGCTAATGATATTACCCAAATGATTTTGTGTAGCTGATAAAATTCTAAAGTGACCGTAAGTTGGTTTGATGAACAAGAAAGGTCCTTTGGCTGTTTGGAAGGTGGTCCTGGTTCTGGAGAAAAATGCCTGTCTTCTGGCTTGTGGAATTCTGCTATTTCAGCAATGCATTTCTCATATTAACAATGCATTGCCTTTCCCTTTGTTCAGCTTTTTCTTCCCAGGCTCTGTTCTTTCCCACAGGCCACAATGAACAGCCCAGACTTTTCCTCTGAGTTTTATGCACTTGTGTATAGTTGCCTCCTTATCATCTCCTTTCAGCTGTCTCAAGGCATTTTGAAGAGTGAATTCCTAGATTAGTGAATGTCACCTCTATCCATCTATTTACACCTGCCACAAACCTAGGAGTACCTGCCTCACCCTCACCTTGCCCTCACTCTCCATTCATCATTTCACGAGGCTCTTTCTGTTGCATCTTCTGAATATCTCTGGAATCTGTTCATTTACCTTCCTGTCTATGTTGCCCCTCCTTGTCTAGCTACCATCGTCTTCCTCTCGTCCTTTCACCGAATAGCTGGTCTCTGCCTGTTTCTCCAGCCTCATTGTGCACTGTTCTCCCTTACCTGCAGCCCAGCCTCCTTGCCAGGCTTTCAGTGCCACTGCTGTGTCAGGGTCTCTCTGGACACAGTGCCTCCCCTATACCTGATGAACTCCTAACCTCCTTGAGGCTTCAGCTTTCTGTCTTGCAGTCTAAGGGTAGTTACCTGGTTTTCTACTTATTTCCAGTTGTCACTATATATTTACTATACACAATAGTGCTGTTTAATTATTGTCTGTGGCTTATATGCAGTCAAATATAGTGCCTAATGGTTTTATCCATTGAGTATCCTAGAAAAAATACTCAACAGTTATTTTTTAGTGAATGAGCACTTTATTTGCCATAGTACAGCAAGATGGGTTCTCATGTGGATGGGAAGGGGGAGGGTATATTTGACATATTCATCATGATTAGGTTAAACTGCTGTTGTTAAGGGGAGAAAGCATCTCTTAGCCTTGGTGTCAAGTACAAAGCTGTTTAGACCAAATCATGTTGAGCCTGGAATGGCAGGCTAAGAAGTTTAAACTATGTGTTAGATGTGTTGGGGAGCTTTGTAGGTAAGGAGTCCCTGGCCTAATGATCTCAAACCTGGACATCTCTGGCAAATAGAGGTGAACATATTTTCCATGATTTTCTCTGACTGGGACCACTGGGTCCTTGACAGAGTAATGGGACTAGGCTGGTGAGTATGGAGGGTAGAGAAACATCTGAAATAAAACTTACTCCCTACAAACTTTGCATTCACAAGACAGGCATCAAAGTTCAGATTTCCAGGCTCCAAGGCAAGATTCTTTTCCCTCGTGGCTGGCTATATAATGATGAGGAGTAACAAGATGAAAATAGGCACCATTGATGGGTGTTTTTCTCTCTGTGCCAGATTCTATGCCCAGCACTCATGTGAAGTAGGAAGTATTAGTATCCATATTTTATGGGTGAGGAAACAGGTTGAAGTTACATAACTTGACCAATACTTCACAGAGACAAGTAGTTGAACTGGGATTAGAATCCAGTTCTGATTGATTCTAGAGCTTAGGCTTCTATCTGCCAATCATCATAGTAGAACAAATATTAGTAAGAGTAAATGCTATTAAAAATAATAGCATCCTTATTATGTGCCAGGTACCAGCTCAGGGATGCACATGTGTTTTCTCCTTTTACTCTGATAAACCAAATGAGAAAACACTTGTTGCTATACTTCTTGGAGGACTGAGAATTCAGCATGTTCCACTAGCTAGAATCCCTTAGATCCTAAATATTACCCTGGTGCTAGAGCTGCTTATAGGTCAATTCAATAGATGTCAAATATTTACACAAATGAGTTTGTGATAAGCTTATGAGACAGAGACGTACAGATACTTTGTGCTGTGGGAACACAGAACAATGGAATGAGTGGGCACAGGGGCTTTCTCAGACTATCTCATGCTACCTCAGGCTGTGTAACTATACTGTCAGGCCATGTATGCAAAGCTGACAGCATGGTGCCTAGTACATAATAAGTGCTTGAGAAATGGTAGCTGTTTTTAATAATATGATTAATTTTCCCAGGGAAAGAGCCATAGAAATAAATACATTAGTGGAAAACAATTAATACTGTTGACTTTTGTCAGTGTCTGAAGACAGCGTTATAATCCTTTGAACCTCTTTTTAAATTTTTCCTAGAGAGAAATTAGGTTAAGATGTCTGCTTGGAAGAATTGTTCAAAGACAGGCCACTAATGAAGACGTCTAAATGGAGTCATCTTGTTCCGTTGTTAGTTCTGAGATAAAGTCAAACAGAAATAACTAGAAGCCAAGGAATCTGGGGGCATTATTTGTTTGGTAAATTTTGATTCATGTTCTCATTAATGCCTCATCAGCTTTCTGACCATTAGTCTGGGCAGGTAGCTCTGTGTGGAGAGACCTTTATTCTCTGGCAGCTAAGACATGGTTGTCCTAATGATGATTGGTTTGAGAACCTTGTAGCCACTGGTCCCCGCATAGGAAGCACTGTGCATATCTAAACAGATTTTCATTGCTTTCAGCCTATGTGCAATTTAGCAGCAGGAGATTTCATATCTCATAGCTTTCAATAGTCCCACTTAATTAGGAACTGCTTGTGAATCTGGCCAGCTAATGGCTAACTACTGAAGTGGACATATTTTCCCTGAAAAGACAGAGAAATGAAAAGAAATGTCAATAGTCCTTGGGTAGCTGAGAAAGAGATCAGAGAATTGTCAGGGGCATGTGTTCTCAGGGGCCTTCCTGCAGAACTACCTTGCAGGTTATGATAACATAGTTGGGACACAACAGGAAGGGCCAATGTGAGGAATATGACCTAGAAACTATACCTGCCTACCTTTGCTGGGGATGCCCTCTT
>PVKM010034570.1:0-15538 GCA_004027735.1 Carollia perspicillata
TCAGCAATTCATTACCTTCACCCTGCTCTGAGCTTTTTAGTAAATTTTTTATCTTTCCTATTCTTCATCTGCTATCACTAAACTTTAGTGTAGTGCTCTACATACACATCGGCCTCTCAACAATTGTGGGCAGATTGAAAATGTGATAAATTTGAGCCAGTAGAATGGGTGCGACCCGAGAGCCATGCAAACACACCACTCGGATCTGCTGTGCAGAATGATGGAGGGTCCCACCTCTACCTTCTGAATGCTCCTCTGGAAGACCCATTCCTGCAAGGGACTTGCAGGTGACTCCTTCTTTCAGACCCTTTATAGGTCTGGCTGAGGCCTTGCAGAGCTGTGCTGCACTGTGAGATTCTCTACCGACCCTCCTGCCCTTCTTTCTTGTCCCACAGAAGTCAGACCTACAGGCCATTCTGAAGGCTTTCCCTGTCTTCTCCAGCCTCCTCCTCTTGGTCCCTCACAGTGGTTTTCTCCCATAAATCTCTTGTGAGTCTACTATTGTCATGGCATCTGCTCCTTGGAGGACCTGAGCTAATATGGAAGGGAAATAAGCTTTCTCTGGCTTAAATCTGAAAATCTGAATGTAAATAATATGATGGGGAAAGCCAAGGGACAAAGGCAATATTCAAATAGAACTCTGAACTATGCTTGGCCACACTTTCTCTTCTCAACTCTTTTGCCTCTTCTCATCCCTCAAGTAGGGGTAGTCAACTCTTTAAAGGGCCAGATAATAAATATTTTATACTTCTAGGTGATGTGGTCTTGGCTGCAACTACTCAACTCAACTATTTTGGTGTAAAAGTGCCCACAAGAAATACTTAGAGGAATGGACATGGCTGTGTTCCAATAAAACTTTATGTAAAACTAGGCTGCAGGACATATTTGGCCTGCAGGTTATCATTTGCCAATTCCTGGTCTTCAAGTTCATATTGGAGATTTGCTTGGCTGACTTTTTGAGTCATTTGTTTAGGCTCCTAAAAACGGAGATCATTTAAGCTAACAAAGACCAGGAGGATCTTTTGTTCTGCATCAGCACCTGCTCCTTTAGCAATGCCTTCCTCAGGGGTTTGAGCGCCCCGTGGGACTCTCCCTGGCTCTTTCATTTTGCTTACAAACTGCTAAGCACTTCTCTTTCTATTCTAACAAATGAAACATTTCTTTGTTTTTCTCATTGCTGGAAATTTTAAGACTGAAATATAACAAGAACATGACTGCATCCTACAAAAGCTTCTAACAATTACAAGAGGAGTCACCATGGCAACTCACATTTTTTTGGATTAAAGTATTTAGCGTGGGAGCTGATGAGAAAAAAAAAAGTTTCACAAAGCAAACGGAGGTTTTGACTTCAGCTAGAAAAATACCCTGAAGTTTTCCCAGAGGCAGAGGGCTTGGGGAAAAGGAAGCAGAGCTAATAAGGTTTCATGGCCAGGAACAAACCCAGGTAGCAGCAGGTCAATCAATCTGCAGCTTCAGGTGAAACGGGAAGGCTTTTCTTGCCTGATTGTGCTTAACTGGTGGTGAACATGAGTATTTTGTAATTAGTGTTTTACATACTTGCTGTCCCTTTACTTCTATACTTGCTCGGATGGTACACTTGGATTGTATCACCTCGAACTAAAGATGTAGAAAAGGGCACTAGGCCTATTTGGATGGCCACTGGCTCTGGTTCTAAACGCTAAGACAGAATGGAAAAAAATAGCCTCATTTCTTGGACAACGATGTGGTATGCTGGTAACATAAACCCTGGCTGTACTCTTGAGAGAGATCTGTGACTCAGAATGGATTTCTAATCCATTCCTTTGTCTCCTGGCACTTCACCCTGATCCCTTTGTTCTTCCCTCCCTCTTTATTCTTATTAAGCATTGAGGCAGAGCCAAGCCTGCAAAGTAAGTAATAGACGATAAAGCTTCATTTATAGAGAGCATCTTAAAATGGTAACAGTGTGCAATAGTTTTAACAAAGCACCCCTGGTTGTAAGGGTTCATTATCAAATTAATTATAACATAGCATGTGCTCACTAGAAATCATTAGTTATAAAATTGTGGACTAAGAATTATTACAATGAGTAATAAAATAGTAATGAAATGTGCATCATATCATTTGATTTTCTGTGTAGTTGCCATTTTATATATTAGAAAGCTGAGGCTCAGAATTTAATTTTGATTACATGAAGCCACTAAGGAAAAAAAGCTGATAATCTGTGGAGTCGAAATTGTTGGCAAATCTGGCCTCTAATGACTGATACCTAACGGTTAGGCTCAGACCTCTGGGTTTGATGATCTGGGTTTGAATCCTGATTCTGTTTCTCATTTGGTAAGTTACTCAACTTCCGTGTCTGGCACAGAGGGTAGTACTGCTGTGTTTGGAGAATGTTTTGAACTATGCTTGGCATACATACTACATGAGTATTCGTAGAATCAATAAAAAATCACACTGGTTCTAAGAAGTTGAATACATTAGCTGACCTTTGGAAATTGGCCAGATCTTTCTAAGGTTCATTTTCTATTTATCCACAAAATGAAGATAACAAAGTACCTACTTTATAGATGCTTTCAGGGCTAATTGGACTTAATGTAAAGACATTAAGATTGTACCTGGGACTTATTAAGGACTCTATTTTTGTGAGCTATTGAAGTAGTCTAGATTCTCTAGAGAAACAAAACAAATAGGATATATACATATACCTTTATATAATGTGAGACTTATTTTTTAACACTTAATTTACATATTCTTCCCCTCCTTCTCCACCCCAGATATCTTCTGGGTCATCAAAAGCTTGATGATAGCACATTTTAAAAAGATGATTGACTATTGTCTCCAAGAACTTCTCACAAATTTTGCACCCATTCCTTAAGTACTTATATACACGTGCCCAGACAATGACAACTCCATCAGTGCTGCTGCTTGGCTAAAGTGATTTTAAGAGGCAGCCCATTTCCAGAGATGTTAAAAGTGAAACAATAAACGTGGCATTTGCTAAAGAAATCCTGTGAACTCTATAGGTGGCATGCAAGAAGTTCTATACAACTCTATATGTAGGTAGGCAAGTCATAATAACATTTTATGCTCAATATGCCTGTGATAAATGAATAATCCACAGCAAATTGGAAATGGAGAGGCCTCTTTAAGAGATTTAGAGGTCAAGGCAAGAGTGTTGCACCCTCTTCTTTGTCCCGTTCCTGCCTCTGCAGGGCTGGAGCAAGAAGGATGTGGCTTTCACTTAACAGGAAAAACCTTGGCTATCTCCTTTTTTTTGAGGTTTGGCACTTTTTTCTTCAGCCCTTGCCTTCTCACTGTAATCTGTCTGAATTTATGCACAATGGCTAGGATTCTGATTCTGTTAAGACTGAGGACACTATAAATTTTATCTAATCAAATGTCTTTAATTTACAAAAATGGAAATTTGATATCCACATGGAAGTAAGAGGCAACATGTTCATAGTCACATGTGAACAGATATAGAGTAAAATGAGTAGATATTTCGGTGGAAGGTCATAGGCTAAACACACAGGAAAGCCTAAACTCATGCAATGCACACCTATAACACACATTGTTTGACAGCATCTGTTAGAGGCTGAACTGTGTCCCCCCAATGTTCTTATATTGAAGCCCTAATACCTCAGAAGGTAACTATGTTTGGAGTTGGTATCTTTAAAGAATTAATTATGTTAAAAATGAGGCTATTAAGTAGACCCCAATCCAATCTGACTGGTGTCTTTTTAAAAAGAAGTTAAGACATCCACAAAAAGACGCAAGGGGTGCAGTAAGGCAGTGACCATCTATAAGCAAAGAACAGAGGCTTCAGAGAAAGCCAACCCAGCGCTTCGATCTGGGACTTCTGCCTTCACAACTGTTAGAAATTTCTGTTGTTCAGGCCACCCTGCTTCAGTTCTTTTTTCTTTTCTTTTTTCTTTCTTTACATTTTTTTCTTTTCTCTTTCCTTTTGTTTCTTTCTTTCTCTCTTTCTTCTCTATCTCTCTTTCTTTGACAGTGCAGGCAAACTAATACAACATCTTAATGAGAAAAGAGAAGAGGGGATTCAGAGAGATAATTACAAATGAGGGAGGAAGAGCCCACTGGAATGTTTTTAATAACTTGCAGCAAGATCTGGATATTAGATATCATTGTTCAAGGAGTCCCTGGAGAAACGAAAGCCTTTCTTAAACCACAGCACTTTTCTTCCGAAGGCACTCAAGGAAGATGGTCGCTAAAGGCACAGTTGTTAGCGAGGTGTGGTGTAGGATTCCATTAGGAACTCTGGTTTGCTGGGCCCAGGAACAGGACAAAGGCTTCTTTCCGTGCCCTGAATTCACACCCATTTTAGCCCACAGTTTATTAGTTTGTCATGCAAGAGGACTGTATACAGAAGAGAAGAAAATGCCTTTCTTGGCAGTTTTGGGTGGGTTTTTTATTTCTTCTTGAGTAAATCTGAACTACTTATATTTCCCTATAAAGTTATCCATTTCATCAAGATTATAAAATTATTAGTACCTAATTGTATATATATTTATAATTAAAAACATGTCCTTTGTATTTATTATAGACTTTTTCTTATTCCTTGTTTTGTCTTAAGCCTCCTTTTTTCCTTCCCTACACTCTACTGCATCACAAGAGAATTTAAATGCCTCTGCTGTGCCTGGTTCACTCGGGTTCTCCTATACAATTGCCCTCACATGCTGCCTCTTAACTTGCGCTCATGTGGGTCTCTCGGCCACGGAGCGGGTGCTCTTGTCCAGTCTTCTCTCCTGATTCTCAGGGTAAGCCAGTTCCAGATGTTTGCTCTTCTCCTGTCCTGCACTGTATTGAACAAGCTTGTTGTTATACACCGAAGGAAATAGATCTATATGTGGTGTTTACAAACTGCAGTATATGGATTGCCTTTGATCTCACCCACAAGCCACTGTTAGCATTTGTCCTGTTTGTTTTTTTTTTTTTTTTTACTTCTCCTATGCATTAAAAGAGGGCAAGTTGTCACAGTTTCCATTTTGTTGCTGGAGTTTGGCATCCTTTTACCTAATGCAACCCTACTGAGGTTCAGTCATGTGACACTGCTTCTCAACCTCTTCCACCCCAACTTGCTTTTGTAACAATCAGAATCAGAGCACTAGATGAAAAGCATAATATGCACAACCTTCTACTCCTCGGGTTCTTTTTATCCCTGTGCTTAAGGCCTGTTCCTACTTACTGGCTGGTTGTATTCTGAGTGTTGCAATCTCTATATGGATATAGAAAGAGAGTTATAATGTCCAGGGGGAAGGGAATGCATGAGAATATCATCTCGCTGGCCCCTGGAATGGAATCCATGCAGCGGCAGGACTTGGGCTCAATGTTTTGGTTGGTTCATGTCCTTGTTCTGAGTGGGACAAGCAGTGAGGAAATAAAAAGATATTTTCTTTTCCATTATCTTGCTTGTGCAGAACAGATTTGCTTTCTTTCCAGAAGGAAAATATGTGTGGGACAAGAGTTGTGTGTTGCAGTCCCATTTTATCATTTTAATCTAGTTTTAGGGAATTATATGAGTTTTTATGTTTTTCTCTGACCTCTAAAGTGGCAGTCTGTCTTGTCATCTTACTTCTGGCATATTCACAGTGTCTGGAATACCCGCGGTACTTGATAAATAATTCATTTAATTAGTGGATGAAAGTCACCATTCTTACATTACTGGGTTATTAGGACAATTAACTAGAAGAAATTTTAAACTAGGCTTCCCTATTTAGGTTGGTTTCATTAAGTTTTACTGCCAATTTTATTTCCATCCTACCTAGTAATGTGGCTATAATTTTAACAAAGTCTAGTCACTTGATTTGGAAATTTTGATATAAAAGAAATTGTGTTAAGATCAATCATTTATTCCATAAACATGTATTGAGTGACATTTAGGCTGGAACTATGCCAGGGTAGAATTCTTTCCAGTTCTGTAGGGGATTAGGGGTTTGGGGGTGGCTATATAAATATGAAGAACATAGGTTAAATATACAAATATATTTTAGAGTAAACATAATTACAATGTATTGTGAAGTATAACAGAAGTACAGTGTATTATATTATATATTGAAGTATAATGTATTATATAATAGAAGTATGTGACATGTGCAATGATCTACAGAAGGAATGACACTTAAGTTATGTTACTGGTCTTGAGAGAAAACCATGAAGATTATAAGTTGTGAAGGATGAAGATCTAAGAAAAGGAGCATTGCTGGGGAAGGTAGTGACACCCAGGTCCTGGAAAGGTCAGGGGATTGTATGTAGTTAACTGTGACTTAAAAAAAAGAGAGTGGATGATAACTGGGGGTGGTTGAAAATGCAGTTAGCTGTGGGTCACTAAGGATGAATTAGACTCAAAATGTGTGGGTGACACTAGATTCAGAGGGGGCCACATGCCAAAGTGGTAATGACTGGGCACGGCATGTATATGTGAGGGGCTGTGAGACGTATGCGTGGGTAAGGGTTATATAATTCGAAAGGCTTCCTGTGAGGAAGTCTATTTAAAATAGCATTGTACACGTGTCCTTTATACATGGACAGAAACTAGGGGGGGGTGGAAAGGGGAGGGAGGGGGAGCACTGGGGGGTGGTATGGGATGGGAGTAAAAGACAGAAAACTGTACTGAAAAACAATAAAAAAAAAGAAAAAAAATAGTATTGTATAGGTTAGAAGAGAGTGCTGAGATAACTATTATGCACTTATGGAAAGAAATGTGTGTGTGTGTCTGTGTGTCTGTGTGTCTTTGTGTGTGTGTGTGTGTGTGATCATAAGCGCATCTGAACTAGATTTTGGGCTGTGTAGCTGCTTCCGTCAGCCAGCATTTGTTTGGTATCCCTTGGAGCCATGGCTTAAAACACTGGCTTAAATCCAAGACAGGAAAAGTACAGATAAAATTAAAGGATAAACTAAGAATGCTTGGGGAATAGAACAAAATGCACCACTAGTGACATTGTTGGAGGAGCAGCACCACAGATCTTCAAGGACTCTAAGCTGATATCAGAGGATTGATGTAGAGTGAATGTATAACCTGAAAGAGTAAATATGAAGATGGGAAACTACTACTAAGTAAGGGGTTTACAGCAAGAGTGGATCCAAGCAATCAGAATTATGATGTTAAAATCATTAAAAGAATGATTTTTTTCACTTGACGTTTTACACTTGACATATACTATTATGTTTGTTTCAGGGGTACAAAATAGGGATTGCACATTTTATAATGGTCTGGTAGCCTGTCTGGAAAAAGTCCAACCATTGTTAATATAACAGAGGTGTGTTGTGTGACATTGATATAACCTGGCAGCCAAGGAGAGGGAACTGGAATGCACATGTGTGGACAATGATGACTTCACTGTACCAGTCAGTGGGGTCAGTAGATGCCGCTGAGTGAGCATGTGAACTGTGTGGCTGCCACATGCAAAATGACTGAGTGAGCAGAGCAATGAATCTGCACAGATTTTGCTTTAGGCTTGAACATTCCGCTGTGGAAACTGTTAGATGATTCAGAAGGCTGCAGCTATGGGCAACTGGTGATTGGCGCTTCATCACAACAACATGTCTGCTCAGGCATCATGTCTCTTGCAGCGTTTTTTGAAACATCAAATCACCCAGATGACTCAGCCCTGCTGCAACCCAGACTTGGTGCCCTGCAACTTCTGTCTTTTCATAAAATTAAAATCACCTTTGAAAGAGAAGAGATTTCAGATTGTTGGTGAGATTCAGGAAAATAGAACAGGGCAGCTGATGGTGATTGGGAGAACTGTGTGAGGTACCAGGGTGCCTACCTACTTTGAAGGGGACTGAGGCATCATTGTCCTATGTTTCCTGTATTTTGTATCTTCTTCAGTAAAAGTCTCTGTTTTTCATATTACATGACTGGATACTTATATATACATCATGCTCTGGTCTTGGTTGGCTGGAGGCATGGGAAACATAGGGGAGTGATGGAAGCTGGAGATGCATTTTTAACTAACAAATGTTTATGTTCACTGTAAAAATTAAACAATTTCAAAGACAACAAATAAAATAACAATGAGGCAAATGTCATCTTTTAGTTATGAATTAATATACTTATTTATTTCCGAGTTTCCTGATAACTTTGACAAATTGGGAGATACACCAGGGTGGAGTGAAAGTAGGTTTAGAGTTGTTCATATGAAAACAATACAATAATAAATAATAATAAGAGAATAAACTCTGTGTTTTGAGTACTCACAACTGTAAACCTATTTTTGCATTATTCTGTATTGGCTTTATTTTGTCTAATCAGAGAAATAATACCAGCTCATCTGCCAAGACAAACTTTGGTGGCAAAAACTTAAATCCATCGTGTGATACAGAGAACAGACTGACAACTGTCAGAGGGGAGACGAGTTGGGGGCCTGGGTGAAAAAGGTAAAGGAATTAAACAAAAAAAAAAGCCTCATAGACACAGACAGCAGTATGTTGATTACCTGAGGGAAAGGGGAGTGGGGGAGGCAGGTGAGGATAAAGAGGGGGGGTAAATGGTCATGGAAGGAAACTTGAGTTTGGGTGGTGAACACATAATGCAGTGTAGAGATGATGTGTTATAGAATTGTACACCTGACACCTGTACAATTTTATTAACCAGTGTCATTCCAATAAATTCAATAAAAGTAAAAATAATAAAATAATAAAAATAAAAATAAATACATGTGTCAGTTTTTATATTAAAAGGCTATGGAGAAACAATATATCCTGCAATGTTTTCTGTTAGGATTTTGCAAGGGACACATTTATGTTGTTAAAATGGAGTTTTACATATCTATTATCTATAAAATGAGGGAATGATATTAAAGCATCACTTGGGGTAGGCATTTCTGCAGGAAAAAATGAGTTGGATTCAGAAATATTGCTTCATAAAGGTCTTTTTTAATGCAGGCATTAAGTTTAGAGAATATAGGAGAACACTTAGTCAAAGTACTCATATGTTATTTCTCTGAATTATCCGTTGCTGAAGAGTCATTCACAAATGCTCAGAGTTGACCTTTGGTACTTATCCTCTAAGAACCTGCAGCAGAGCTATTGCCAAATGAATCTGATTCACTGGTTCAAATGAGACTCATGTGTTTGACTTTCAGGAGGTGTGCTTTCTATCGAAGCTCACTCCATCTGCTTCTGTAACATTCTCTCTCTAGGTTTATCACCACCCCTGATACTATTCAATCTTAATTTCCCTTCTGCCCATCTTTTAAGGTACTTTTCCATTGTTTTATTTTCATTGTGTAAAGTCTTCCTGTCACAGCACATCCACTCTCTTTAACCACCATACATGTGCTGTGATGTCTCAAACTATATTTCCAGTTGGGATACCTCCTCCGAGATCCAGGCTTTTAATTCTCACCACATCTCCACATGGACAAATATATGTATGTATAAATAGATATTGAAAACTCCACTTCTTCAAAATTAGACTTATCAGATTCAGTCTCACTCCTGTGTTTCTTATATTAACACCACTATTTAATTGGTTATTTAAGGGGGGCATCCACCTGGGAGTCATCTAAGATGTATTCCCTCTGCTCACCTTTCATATCTTATATTGCAGAATTCTGTCAACTTTCCTATTCTTCCATCTTTATGGTAATTGTCTCAGTTCAGGCACAAATAAAATTTAAGCAGAACTGTATTAATAACAACCCCCTACACACACAGACACACACACTAGATTGGAGCACCTTAATGGCATGGATTTCTGTCTCATTTTTGCTTTTCTCACACTTATTTTTAGCTGATAAGTGTTTATTGAATTAATATGTAATGGGACAAAATGTAATTAAATTATGGATATCCCTCCCTTCTTTGTTTAAAAAAACAGGTTAAAAATTTTGTCATTTCATTTATTTCCCTTTCCTTAGCTTCCCTGAAGGTTTCCACATTTGTTACCCTGTAGGTTTCCTTAGGATTTTGAATAGACAATTAAGATAAGAAACCAGGAAGAAAGAGAAATCCTGAGAGAGGGCTTGAAGGGCAATTACTCTGAGAACCTTTCAGAAAGGTAAGTGTATTATATGACTAAAATGGATGTGGCAGAAAGAAGAGGTTTCAGAGTATGTTGCTACAGTCAGGAAATCCCCCTCAATTATAGAGTAATGCAAGTAGAATAAAAGAGATATAGAAGATACAATTTTTAAATGACTTTTTGTTACCTAATTGTGTATAGTCTTGACAAAAGAGTCACAGATTCAATGCAGATATTTGCATGCAGAATACATAAAAAAGTGATTAAATTAATGAATGAATGAATGACTAAATGCCTGACCAATATTGTCATCTGAATGGAGAGTATTTCACGTGCATAGAATTTATTGCAGATTGTCCACAGGTAAGGGTTTGTAACTGGAGAATTCTGTGACATTTAATTTAGAAGAGGCAATTTTGATTTAAATATTTTTTGAGGTCAGGTGACGATTACTTCATAATAGTAAAGATGCTTTAACAGAACCATATCTTGATGAGCCTATTAAAATAAATTTATATGTGAATATGTATCAAAGCACTAAATAAATTTATCTGTTTGATGAGATTGCTTAATATTTCTAATTTAATTATATTTGAGTGTATGCTGATTTCAATTTTAATGTAGTTAGTGGGGAGTTTGTGAATATATATATATTTTGTTATGGATAACATTCATCTATTATGTTCAGCTTCCTTTAATTCACCTCCTAGTTATGACAGTATAACTATTATTAACTTAGCAAAGAATAAATGCTCTAGCAGATGCATCCAGTCACCTAGTAACTAAATTTATATTGTAGATTGGGGACTTTAGAATGTAGGCTTGATTTTCACATCATTACAAATCAATTTTTTTCTGTCATAAATTTCTTTGCACTCACTGTGATATCAGCAATTTTATTAGAAAATAGTCTCAAGGGACTTCCAGCCGAGATGGAAGCATAGGTGGAAACAGTGTACCTCCTCGCACAACTAAAATAAGGACAACAAAAATTTAGAAACAAAATAACAACCAGAGCTGACAGAAAATTGAACTGTATGGAAGTCTGACAACCAAGGAGTTAAAATAGACACATTCATTCAGATCAGTAAGAGGGGCAGAGCCGGGCAGAGAGGGGTTGTGGCAAAAAAAGTGGTGACACCGGGCATGCAAAGCAGCAGCTGACAAATCCTGGGCGTGTCAGACGGCAGCAGGCAGACCCTGGGTGAGCAGGCAGCTGCTGGCAGACTGCGGGCACAGGGTGGCAACGGGCAGACCCAGCGAGGCAGCGAGTGGGAAGTGGGGCACGGCACTCAAGGCCTCTGGCTGAGCAGGCGGTCCCACATTTGCACACAGATAAACCAGGCAAAACTGGGGAGCAAGAAAGACCGCCCAACCCAGGGTCATAGCACCAGGGAAATAAAGCCTCAAAACACCAAATGAAAACACCTGTGGGGGTTGAGGTGCTGGGAGAGACTCCCAGCCTCACAGGAGAGTTCATTGGAGAGACCCACAGGGTCCTAGAATGTACACAAACCCACCCACCCAGGAATCAGCACCAGAAGGGCCCAGTTTGCTTGGGGGAAGTAACAGAAGGGACTGAAATCCAACAGAGAGTCAAGCAAGAGCCATTGTTCCCTCTTGGACCCCACCCTCACATGCAGCATCACAACCCAGTCCTGTGGGTTGCCCCACCCTGGTGAATACCCAAGGCTCTGCCTCTTAGGCAGGACAAGTCAAAAAAAAAAAAAGCCCAAACAGAAGAACAGGTCAAAGCTCCAGAGCAAATACAATTAAGTGATGAAGAGATAGCCAACCTATCAGAAGCACAGTTCAAACCTCTGGTGATCAGGATGCTCACAGAACTGGTTGATTTTGGTCGCAAATTAGATGAACAAATGAAGGCAATGATAAGTGAAATGAAGGGAAATGCACAGGGAACCAATAGTGATAGGAAGAAAACTGGGACTTGAATCAATGGAGTGGACCAGAAGGAAGAAAGAAACTTCCAATCAGAAAAGAGTGAAGAAACAAGAATTCAAAAAATGAGGAGAGGCTTAGGAGCCTCCAGGAAATCTTTAAATATTCCAACATCTGAATTATAGGGGTATCAGAAAGGGAAGAGGAAGAGCAACAGGTGGAAAACTTATTTGAACGAATAATGAAGAAGAACTTCCCCAATCTGGCAAAGGAAATAGATTTCCAAGAAGTCCAGAAAGCTCAGAGAGTCCCAAAGAAGTTGGACCCAAGGGGGAACTCACCAAAGCACATCATAATTACATTAGCCAAGATTAAAATGAAAGAGAGAATGCTAGAAGCAGCAAGAGATAAGGAGACAGTTCCCATCAGACTATCAGCTGATTTCTCAAAAGAGACCTTACAGGCAAGAAGGGGCTGGAAAGAAGCATTCCAAATCATGAAAAGCAAGGACCTGCATCCAAGATTGCTCTACCCAGCAAAGCTTTCATTTAGAATGGAAAGGCAGATAAAGTGCTTCTCAGATAAGGTCAGGTTAAAGGAGTTCATCATCACTAAGCCCTTATTATATGAAATGTTAAAAGGACTTATCTAAGAAAAAGAAGATAAAAACATGTATAGTAAAATGACAGCAAACTCACAATTATTAACAACCACACTTAAAACAAAAACAAAAACTAAACAAATAACCAGAACAGGAACAGAACCACAGAAATGGAGATCACATGGAGGGATAGCAACAGGGGAGTGGGAGGACAAGAGAGGGGAGAAGGTACAGAGAATAAGTAGCATAGATGGTAGGTACAAAATAGCCAGGGGGAAGGCAAGAATAGTATGGGAAATGTAGAAACTAAAGAACTTATGACACATGGACATGAACTAAAGAGGGGGAGTGTGGGTGGGAGGGGGTGTGTGGGTGGAGGGGAATGAAGGGGGAAAAATGGGACAACTGTAATAGCATAATCAATAAAATACATTAAAAAAAGAAAATAGCCTCAAGGAAACATTAATAGGGTAAGAGCTAGAGAATGATGATCCCATTTGGTAGTAGTTCCTTTTTTATAAATATGCAACACAATGAATGGTTGGTAAAATTGAAAATAATCTTATCTTATCTTTTACTATATTCTTAATAATTATCTCACTGTTGATGACAAGCAGAAGTATCTGCTGGGTCCACATGAAGAATACTAGATTTTTTAACCTAGTTGTACTCTTTTTTGAGAAGATAATTGGACAGTAGGACTATCTGGTAGGGGAGAACCATATGGACTTGGAAGAGTGCAGGCCCCTTTACGGTACTGGTGGAGTAGGAGAGAAGAGCAGTGGTGGCAATGGGGAAGAGCTACATGGTTGGAGCCAGAGTACAGATCCCCTCACGGCTTTGCAAGGAAGGGAACCACGAGGCTTGGCGAGAGTGTAGACCCCCACAGCTCTGGTGGAGGAAAGAAGAGGCTTTGCCTGGATAGCAACACAGCTAACAGTGCCAGCGACCTGGAGACATGGATGTGTGCTGCTTTTCCGGACTTACGGTAGCTCTAATTAGGGCAGGGGGAGAAGAAAGCACTGTGGGCATCAGTAGTTGGCCTAAAGGACTTTGATAGTTTAATGGGGACATTGGGTCACTTATTTAAGTTTGTAGAGCCTTAAATAAACCTTTCCTTTCCTTTTCACTAATATCTGCCATTGAGAGTTGTCTTTCCTCTGGCAGTGGACAGACAAGCCCAATAGGTGGTCCGGTATACTAATACTGTCCTCTGGAGTCTGGGCCCCTGTGTGTGTGTGACTGTTCTGTAACAGTAGGACAACTAATTTGTAATTGAAGATATATTTTCTTTATAAAAATCACATAAATGACACATTATTTTGAAGAATTAATTGGATAGTTAGACAAACTTTGATTCCATTACTAAGGACTGGTTCTGAACTATTTGACATTTTAAAGCCTTACCTTGTATTCATGCTCCCCCTTTTCTTTGGGTAATGGAGTTTCTGAATCAGAGGATTGGGGTCCATAGACTCTTTGGACCTGTGCTAATAAGGTAGACATTAAACACCATGGCTGTTGAACATCTGAATGTGGCAACTCTGAACTGAAATGGGGTATAATTGGAAAATTCATTGTGTACCTGATTTTCAAGAACTAGTTTGAAAAAAATGCATTTTTTTCAGTTTTAAAATATTTTTATTTTTCATATGCACAATGGAATAATTAATTTTCACTTGTTTTTTCCAGTTTTTGATGTGGCTATAAGAAATTTTAAGTTATGTATTTGGTTCACATTCTATTTCCATTGAATAGCATGGCCTTAGGCCATGTCATAGGATTGTTAGTCTAGGTGATATAATTTGATGATGGGTCAGTGGATATGTGAGCTTAATAATTTTATCAGTTGAAGTGGTGTTTCAGGATTCTTAGGATATATTCACTGAAGTGGAATCACTGGGTCAAAAGGCAGATCCACTTTTTAATGTTTTGAAGAAATTCCATATTGTTTTCACAGTGGCTGCACCAGTCTGCATTCCCACCAACAGTGCACGAGGGTTCCCTTTTCTCCACACCCTGATCAGCACTTATTGTTGATTTGTTTATGATGGCCATTTTGGCAGGTGTGAGGAAATGCATCATTGTAGTTTTAATGTACATCTCTCTGATGACTATCATTGTTGATCATTTTTTCATATGTTGTGGGCTTTCTGTATGTCCTCCTTAGAAAAGTGTCTATTCAAGTCTTTTGCCCATTTTTTGATTGGATTGCTTATCTTCCTGTTGTTCAGTTGTATAAATTTTATATATTTTGGTGATTAAACCGTTGTCTGAATTGGTGTTTCAGGTTTCTTAGAGTATAATCCCAGCAGTGAATTGCCAGGTCAAAAGGCAGTTCCATTTTTAGTTTATTGAGGAAATTCCATACTGTTTTCCACAGTGGCTGCACCAGTCTGTATTCCCACCAACAGTGCACTAGGGTTCCCTTTTCTCCACACCCTGATCAGCACTTATTGTTGATTTGTTTATGATGGCCATTCTGACCAGCGTGGAGAGACAAAGGGGGATAGGATTGAAGGTGGGGCAGGGGAAATTGGTGGTGGGAAAATGGAGACAACTGTACTTGAACAACAATAAAAATATTAAAAAATTAACCCTTGTCTAATGTATCATTGGTGAATATGTTCTCCTACATAGTCAGTTTCTTTTTCATTTTGATGATCATTTCTTTAGTCATGCAGAAGCTATTTAATTGCAGTCCAATTGTTTATTTTTTTCCTTTAGTGGTGAGAGATATATTGGCTAAAATATTTTTACACGAGATACCTGAAATTTTACTGCCTATGTTTTCTTCTAGGATTTTTATGGTATCAGAACTTATTTTTAAACCTTTTATCCACTTTGAGTTTATTCTGGTGTATGGTATAAGATGGTGGTCTAGTTTTATATATTGGCATATACCAGTCCAGTTTTTCCAACATCATTTATTGAAGAGGCTATCTTTACTCCATTGTATGCTCTTGCCTCCTTTTTCAAATGTTAATTGACCATAAAGACATGGGTTCATTTCTGGGCTCTCTATTCTGTTCCATTGATCTATGTGTCTGTTCTTATGCCAGTACCAG
>PVKM010034571.1:0-15511 GCA_004027735.1 Carollia perspicillata
GTCATTTATCTGTTTTGTTTTCACATTATTAAAGAGACTATTTTTTTCCTCCACTGTATATTCTTTCCTCCTTTGCTGTAGATGAATTGACCATAAACACATGGGTTTATTTCTTGGACCTGTATTCTGTTCTATTGATTTATGTCTCTATTTTTATGTCCGTATCATACTGATTTTATGTCAGTATCATTACCGTAGGTTTGTAGTATATTTTGAAACCACAATACATAATACCTCCAACTTTGTTCTTATTTCTCAAAATTTCTTCGACTGTTCAGGGTCTTTTGTGGTTCCATATAAATTTTAAGGTTGTTGTAGTTCTGTGAAAAACACCTTTGGTATTTTGAATAGGGATTGTATTGAATCTGTACATTGGGTAGTATGGACATTTTAATGATGTTAATTCTTCCAACTTATGAGTACTGTGTATCATTCCATTCATTTGTGTCTTCTTCACTTTCTTTCCTCAATGTCTTATAGACATAAGATTTATAATGTCTTATAGAAATCTCAGTACAGGTCTTTCACTTCCCTGGTTACATTTATTCCTAGGTATTTTATTATTTTTGATGCAGTTATAATGGGATTGTTTTTAAATTTCTCTTTCTGATAGTTTGTTATTTGAATATAGAAATGCAGCACATATCTAAATATTTATTTTGTGTCTTGTAACTTTACTGAATTCACTAACTCAATTTTTGTGTGTGAAATCTTTAGGGTTTTCTATACAGAGTATTACACTGTTTGCAATAAGTGACAATTTTTCTTCTTCCTTTCCAATATGGATGCCTTTTATTTCTTTGGCCTGTCTGATTGCTGTGGCTAGGGCAGACATGTGGCTGATGAGAAAGGAGCTCTCAAAGGAAGTGTTACAGTTGTTTTTCAATCCCAGAACTACTGGCATTTGAACTGGATATGTCTTTGTTTGGGTGTACCGTCCTGGGTACTGCAGGGTATTTAGCAGCATCCCTGTTCTCTACCCATTAGCCAGTAACATGTCATTTTTACTTGTGATGACTAAAAATGTCTCCAGACTTTGCCAAAGCCACCCCTGTTTGGGATCCTAGTGTTATACAGGAGAAATGTAGTGGCTCTTATCTGCCCATGCAAGACTGTTTAATTATAGCTAGTATTCTGTTTGTTTCATTAGCAAGTACAGTCTCTTACCACTCGAGTTTCTGCCTCATTTTCTTATCAATATCATCCATCATTTCCTTTGTAGTTGGCAGGGTACACGAGCCTACGAAAGCAATAAAGAGAGAAATATTAAAAAAGACAAATCAGAAATGTGTAATGACACATAATGCATTTTATTCTGTAGTTATGAACTCTGTCCCTAAAAGATTTTGTATCAACTGTACTTGAACAACAATAAAAAAATTAAAAAAACAACAACTTGTTTCAGTACAAAAACAAATAAGTAAAAAAGGGGAAAAAAGATTTTGTATCAAGAGAACTGTCTTTGGTATCTCTAGTAGAAAACAGTTCACAGGAATGAAGACCCGAGAAGCCCATGAACTTGCTCCCTAGATGGCGAAGCTGCTCTGCAGTGAGACAGTGACAGCAGAAGAGTCTGTAGCTTTGAATCACCCCATCTCCTGTTCCTGCGATGTTATATAGGGCCCGGTCTTCCGTACACTCAGGAGCACGCCACGCGCATAACATCTTAACAGTTTCTTCGTGTTTCTTGTCAGTGTTGTCTTATTAAGGATTCTCTCAAGAAATAATCTGGTGCAATAGTTCACTCTTAAGGTACATGGCAGTTAAAATGGGACAGTGGAAGGAAGCATGGTTTTCTCAGAATCAGCCTGCAGCCAAAGAGGATATTTTAAGGTATATGAATATCTAATCACTATGTTGTACACCCAAAAGTAATATGATATTGTATGTCAACTGTAATTGAAAAATAAGTTTTTTAAAGTGAGGGCAGCACGATTTTTTAGTTTTTTGTAGATTTTACTACATCAGTGGCGGTTTTTTCTGATCACTGATGGCTGCTCACTTGCCTTTTAACAATGGCGAGAATTTATTGTGGCGTCCACAGTGGGTGAACACATCCCAGCTCTTGTTAGCATCTTATCTTAGCCTGATGGTGCCCTGTGATCACATGGTGGCTGTGCTTCTACTAGAATTTTGATCATTTTGGTTGCTGTTGTGTCCTAAGTGCCAAGACAGAGCCTGGCACATAGTGGGTACTCATTGGTATTTGCTGAATGAATAAATGATACCCCTTGTTTCATGTAAAAAATTTTTGGTTTAAAAACTGTATCCAGTAGTCCCACAATACCTCAGGCATGAGGCACTGCTGTGCCATTCAAGAGAAAAGGCAATGGGAGCATTTAACAGGGGAGTGCCCTTACAGAAGATTACACAACAGGGCTATTACCTTAATGCTCCCTCGTGGTCCTCTTGCAAGAAAATGTTATTTATCCACAACATTTTTAGAAAGCACATACATCCGCTCTATGATTAACATTTTTTTCATTACCTATAGTCTCTGTTTTTATAGATGGTGTACTAGGTAAGGTATAACTGTATTGGCCAAGACTCTTGAACCCTTGAATTAAAGGACACTTGCAGTAACAATGATAATCAGTATCATTGGAGTAAATTAAATCACCATATTTGAGACATTGCTTTTCTCTGTGTATTTCTTGTATTCTTGGCTTTCTCACATAAACATACTTTTAGTCCCTGGAGACCACAGAGCTGAGAGTGGAGGGATGGGGAGAAGATTGTCCGCAGAGTAGAAGTGGCCTCATGTTGTTATTCTGAAACAGGTGGACAGCAACAAGGCCTCCAGCGCGTCTCCAGTCACGGCCTTTCCAACCTTTGCAACGTACTTGGACATTTCAGTGACTCACTGCTATTCTTCTCTTGCTTACAGCCTTTCAAAGTCCTTTCAGTTGCCCCACCAGAAGTCTAAGCTCTTTAACACAGCTTATACAGCCCTCCACGCACCAGTTCTTCCCTCCCTTTCTTGCCACCCCCTGCCTCTGCTTCATATTCCCTCACACCAAAGTGTTCCTGGGCCCTTACCCACTCCGTGCAGTTCCTCACCGTTATGCCTTTCCTCATGCTGTTCCCTCTTCCTGGAGTAGCTCACCGCCCAGCTGCCCTCACCAGAACAGCCTACAGTTTCTCGCACTGTGGCTGGCATTCCCCTCACCCTGTTTCAAGCTCTCTGAGGTCAAGGAGCGTATCTGTCTTATTTTCCTTGGTATCTCTAGCACCTAGCATAGTGCTTGGTATCTACTAGATGCTTAATAAATGTCCACTGACTGAACAAACGAGAGGCAGGATGGCCCACCTACCTGTGAACACTTTAGTGGCCCAGCGGGCTTGCAGGTCAGCAGTGGGGATGGCAGCCCCGAGGGACTGGATGAGGCCAATCACAGCCAAGGTTGGCTTCTCCAGCATGGGGGGGAAGATGCCTTTAAACAAGGTGACCTCGTCGTTTCTGCTCTTGATGATGGAGTCATCAAGGAAAGGGTAGGCGTAAGTATAGCCTGTGGCAAAGATGACAGCATCGATGGCCTCAAACGTGGTCCCGTCCTCAAACATGGCCGAGGTCCCCATGAACTTTGTCACAGCGGGCCTGATGGACAGGGTGCCACACAGGATGCGCGACGGGAGCTCATCATTGAACACAGGCTCTTTCTTCAGGGTGCTGTGAAGAAACAAGAGTCACGGCCTTTGCCTCGAAGTGCCTCGTTCCCAGGGGGTCCCCACAACAGCCCATAGCATGGGTACCAAATTTGAGCAGTTAGTGTCTTCCTCTGGGCAGTTCCTCCCCTGTGGCCTGGAGCAGACCTTAAGGACATCTGTCTGAGCTGCTTCTTGTGGCTCCTGGCAACTTGGAGATTCTCTTCTGGGTGCCTACACTATTTGGAGACTCGCCAAATGCGTTCGAATGAAAGTGATTCCTAGACATAACAACATGGTTAAGAAGGCCGACTCTGGAGCCAGATGATGCAAATGTATATCCCGGCTCCAGTCTTACTAGCTGCCACTTGTCTGTATGTGTTTCCTTCAGGGTAAAGTGGGGATAATCTAGAATCTACCTGATACTGTTGTTGTGAGAATTAACGAGTGAGTATCTGTAAAGCACTCGAGAGTGCTTGGCATGTGTGCGCATCGTTATTGTAAGTGAACTATGATTGTAACCAAGGTCTCTCTCATCGTGCGTGGGGAAATCAGATTTGCTGTGGCCGATGTCATATTGCCATGTTTGGTTTCTTTTCATCAGCTGTGGTCCCAAAAGAAAGCATAACAACTTGGGTGCTGTACTTCTCTTGCCATAATTCTAGGAATGGTGTGGGTGTGTGTGTGTGTGTGTGTGTGTGTGTGTTTGATGACATTCTTCATTTTGAGTTAAGTTTCCTTCAGGGATTTGGGCATTTCTTTTATCTCAGACCCTAAGGAACTTTATTAATCTTAGAATTTGTTTCTACACTTCCAAACTGCTCTCTACCTGTATAACCCTGAAGTTTCTTCCTTTACCTCATAAGGTACAAAAAGTAGGCCACACAGTGAAACCTGTTTTTCTCTCCCCTCCTCCACCTCTGCTGTTTAAGGCAGGGGTGAGAATGTGTCAGCTCCTTAGGGTGTTTGGAGCCCTTTCCGGGAGGGAGCTTAACTTTTGGGAGTGGATTTCCAAAACTATGTTTTAATCATCTGAAGGACAAAGCCAACATGCAATTTGCAGTTTCCTTTACAAGACAAAAAAAAAAAATGGTAACCAGCTCAAGATCTGAAACTTCTATTGTATGAAGCATAATTTTAAATGTGTGAAATGACCATTGTTTTCTTTTAGGGATCTAGCTGTCTGCTGGACTAGGGAGGAGTGAGGGTTTGGCTCCCAAGCCTGGCATTTGCTATTTCAATTTCCAGTTCTCTCTTATTTTTCCTTAACTTGTTTCTCTAAACACAATGAAACACTATTGCTAGCATGGGCCAAAGATAAAATTTCTTTGTGAATCCTTTCTTTTCTTACCCACTTAAATCTTTTTTTTTAATCAATACAGTGATTCTTCTACCTAGAATGCCTTTTTCGTTAACAGGTGTTGGGCTGTGTCTCCACAGAAAATACATACATGAAGCACCCTAATTTCATTGACTGCGTTAGTTCTGTGATCTCAAATGCCTGAGGTGCCCCAATACTTCCTGACTGTCCTGCAAAAACAGCAGCCTGTCCGCAATGGAGGAGCTGTGTACTTTTGTTTTGAGCCTTCCTACTTGCTGAGACCTGTCGGGTAACCCTACTTTGCAATTGTTCCTTAGGAGCATGTTAGAAAATCCGAGACTATTAAGAACCAGTATTTTGTGAAGCTTTATAGTTCACAAAGTAAGTCTTATATATTCCGTAAGTCTTTTATCTTACAGAATACCACAACAGTCGTGAGGAATAGGTGTGTTATTTCTGTCCTCGTTCAACCTTAAGCGTGGACAAGATATTCCTCAAAACCCTGTAATTTGTGAATTGGCTCAGCCCTCCAATGTCTGTCTAGGTTGCAGCTACCACAGCTGAATCCTGCATGGCAGGGTGACCAAGCTGCCTTCCCCTTTCCTGTTCCCCGATTCTTCCACATGCCTTTCCCCTCTAGACTAAATTCTGGAAGATTTTCATCCCAGCCATGGCCTCCGGGGATGCTGTGTCACCTACACAGTCCTCAGTGTAACCCTGCCAACCTCAGTAAGACAACTAAAGTAAGACTCGGAGAGAAAGAATCCCACTTAAACCAGTGGGCCACTCTTTGAATGAAAAACACGTGTTAGTAGTAGTACCCATTTAGAGGCATCAGGCCGTAGTTCTCATGCTTAAACCATGTGTTCATCTTCTTGACATATAACCAGTCAGAGACAGATGAAGGAAGGGCGTTCCGGAGAAAGCAGGCAAAGCGGGTAACATACACCATGTCCCAGGGATAGCCGTCATCCCACACCCGGCTCATGATCCAGGAGCCGCTCCTGGAGCTGATGATGACCTGGTGGGGAAGGAGACATCGACTTCAGTAGTATTCTGCAAGAAGTAACAGATACAACATGGTTCTCTGGACGTCTCCATGAATTTACCTCCTTCACCATCGGAGGAGGGCTGCATCTCAGAGGGAGGTGCATGACTGAAACCAGGCAGAGATGGAGTTCCTCCCTCCCTGTGCCCCAGAGGGCTAGTGCACAGTTGTTGAAAGAAGTGATGTGTTGGAACAGGAGGGCTCTGTATTCACCCGTGACAGGTTTCACCTGCATATACTCAAAGGCTAAGACGGTAGGTGTGATAGAAACCAGCCAATCCAGTGAAACTCAGTAGCTGTAGTGGCTGGGTTGGGTGCAGGAAATGTAGTGAAATCCCTAGCTGAGATGAGGCTAAGCAGATGCCAAGGGTTTAATTCTGTTCTCCGTTCCTGGTCTCCTTTGCCAGTTCTCGCTCCACACCTAAGTGGCATGTTGCTGGGCAGCCCCATGCCAGGCAGTGGCCTCAGCCCTGAGTCAAACCAGGTTGCCTATTACACCACTTTTGTGATGACTCAAGGGGGTCTGTCTGACTTTTAAAAAATCCTTAGCTTTTATTAACATGCATTTAAGAATTTATTTATTGAGCACCTATTTCCTTTAAAATATGCTGTTCCTACTGGTCATGTAGGATGTAGCTTGGAGTCCCCTGGGAAGCCTCCCTTGACTCCAGGCTGGGTTTGGTTTTCCTTCTTGGTGCTGCCACTCACTGAAGTTTCATTACCTCCTTTTGCAAAGGTGTGCATACCTGTCATCCCACCTCCACCCATCGCCTGCTCCTTGAAGTCAGGAAGTACTCTGAGTTGTTTCTGTGTTTATTTCTGACACATACAAAGGGTATTTTGAGCTGTGGCTGTTAAGTGGATAAATAATAGTAAGAGCTAAATCTTGTGTCTCTTCCGACATTCAGAGTGGTAAACAGGTACCTTTTGCATTGTATGTGATAAGAAATGCTGTTAAATAAATTAAGCTACCAGTTTGCTGGGGGTGATCAGGGCATAACATTAAAACAAAAATGCGCACACACACACACACACGCGCGTGCACACGCGCCTCTGGTTCCAGCAGCATGCACTCTGTGTGAGCATGGGCCCCTTCACCTGGCTTCACAGGGAGAATGTCTGCAGGCTTCCCTGACTGGGCATGTGATGGGGGGTCAGGGGACCCTTGTGGTAGGACCTGGCCATCAGCATCCTCAGTGCCTGGGCTGTAGGTTTGGTAGCACAGCTGCCCTCCAGGTTTGTTTCCCCAAAGCTTTCAGACCACGTACCTGTGCAGCCGAGCGACTGAGCTCTACAGCAATGTCACATCCCGAGTTCCCCAGGCCGATCACGAGGACCCTCTTCCCCTTGAAGGCTTCTGGGCCCTTATAGTCCCGGCTGTGGAGGACGTGGCCTTGAAACTTGTCTAGGCCTAAGCAGAACATGGGAAGTAGTTTGAGTTGATTTTCAGAAGAAATGATAAAGACTCACATATTTTGATATTTTTATTTTTAAATCTCCTAATGGCATTTTTAACTTTAGAAAAAGTTCCCTAGTTGAAATGCATTTACCCTTTGGTCGTTTTTGATAAGAAACCCTCAAATGATTACTTTTAGTGCCTTAAAAAAAACCCCTTAAGATATGAGAACTTTTATTTTGATAACGATAGCTAATATTTATTGAATACTTCCTGTGGGCTACTCCCTCTGCTAAAAGCTTTATGTATTTTAACCATTTCACCTTGATAACATCTCTGAATGGTAGGTACTGGTATTATCTCTATTTTAAAATACGAGGAAATTGAGACAATAAGTGACTTGACCAAGGTCAGGTGGTGGTAAAGAACCCATGGAGTGTCGAGCCCCGGTACTCTAACCCTATGCTGTATTGTGAGCTTCCAGGAAATACGCTGCCTCTTAACGTCAGTGGTCTGATCTTCAATTCTCCGTGAATCTCTACTCTTTTCATGGTCTCGGCCTGTGAACCTCATGCCTTGAGATGGTAACTGTAGATGGGAGTCTCTGAGTGGATGTGCGTTTCTGTTGGAAGGAAAGAGGGAAGGCTGCTTGTGTGTTGTATTTATTCGATGCTGCTGCTTTTGTACAGTAACAGAGTGCCTGCGTGCACGCACATGCACACACCGAGATCTCTAAAGTTTGCAAAATGTGGACATACATGAAATTAGGAAACCCAGATCTCCTCTGTAAGTCACCAATATGTTTGTTATGAATAACGTAAGAAAGCGTGACTTTCTGTAAACAGTTTGGCAGTTGGGCTCTATTTCTGTGAAGGTGTAATACCCTCTCTCAGAGACCCCGCACGCAGTCAGGACTTACGTTCACATTGTGTCTAAGGTAAGACACAGCTCGAAACCTGTGGCTCCCTCTTATCTCTGGCCTACAGGCCCTTGATTCTTTTAGTATAGGGGTCCAGGAGGCCAATTATTACTATACTTCACATGTCTTCAAGCTTAACATTTTGTTTCAAAATCTTTGCAAGCTTAAGAATAATCGTTATGTACAGTCTGTGGAAAGGTCTACTTCAACCTTGATGTTCATGTCTAAATCCCAAGATTATTATACATTTTCCAAACTTACCAGGGAAAGAATCATGTGGCAGATTGGGGTAGACATGATGTCCCGAACAAACCATTACAGCATCAAAAATAGTAGATTCCTGCTTCTCATTCTTTTCCAAAACCACTTCCCACTGGCCAGTGACTGAGAAGCTGGGACATTTCTTGACACTGGAAACCAGGGTCTTAAAGAAAATCAGAAAGAAATTTCTTCTACTCATAATTCTATATGTATTTATTTATTTGTTCAGCAGTGTTTCTGTGGAGGAAATAACTGTTATGAGCTCCCCTGGTCATTGAGAAATGTGTAGGAAGATGTTAAAACAGGAGTCACAGTGAATCTTTAGACCTCACCAGGGAAAGTACTTATGGGGGTATGTTTACTCTTTTGACATGGAGTTAGTAAATTTGGGGTGTATGCCACTGCGTATTCTGGCGAGAGGTGCTGTCGTATTTGCACACGGCCCTCCCCCACGGACACCCATGCCTTCTTCCTCTTCGATCCCGTCTCTCGTCTACTCCAGTGGCGTGGGAATGTCTCAGGGTTCGGCCCTCGCCCATTCCCTCCTTTGCTCGGGATGCACACTCTCCTTTGGAAGAACTAGCCACTTTCACAATGTGACTATTATGTAAGTACGTACAAAAATCAAATTAGGTTACATGCAATTCAATTACAGTTATTATAATTAAATTATTTTAATTTGGCACATTTATTTTTAACTTATAAATAATCATAATTGTGATATTTTAAACATAATTTATTTTTATTATATATACCAAGTATTTATATGCATAATCTACGTGTATAAATACATAATGATATATACTTTAATAATATATATTTAAATATATAATTTAAATTATGTAAATGTAATTTATACTTTATTATATTAAAATAAATAAAATTATGTGTAATCCTAATTCATGATTTTGCTGATTATTTTTCTAGGTCTGTGTGCTCTGTCTGGAACAGTCATGCATTGGGGTTAGGAGTAAAATTAAACAAATGAAAAGCATTGTTGTTATTTACAGAGCCAGTGCCTCTGGGCCCCGATTCCTAAGGCTCCTTGTCTGAAGAGCTAAGTGGGTGGAAGATGAGGAAAAAGACTGTGTTGATCATTCATTTCTCATGGACGGCTTTCTAACAAATGCCACCCTTTCTGAAGCCACGACGTATAGACATGAAGTATGACTATGAACTGGAGGATCTGAGATTGTCACTAAAATATGAGAGCGTGAGGGTGGAAAGCACACTGCAATGGCAGGGCTGCCTGCAGCATTTTCTGTGGCATTTTAAAAGCTCTCAGAGACTGAAGGGGAACGTGTTTAGCGACAAAAAAACCAATGCACGGAAACTTTACAGTCTCCATGGCTCAGCTCCGATGGGGGAGCTGTCCAACCGTTGGGCTCTGATGTCCATAGCTGAGTGCTGTGTCCTTTCTCTCCTACCCACTGACATCAGCGGCACAGGTGATGAGGTCCTTACCTTAAACTGTATATACCTCAGAAGACCCTTCTCTTGAGCGAATGCCCTTATGTACTTCTGGAGTTTGCTGTGGTGCATGAAGTTGGGGTAGTCCTCGGGGTATGGGAAGTCTGGGAAGCACATCATCTCCTTAGACGAGTTGGTGAACACGGCCGGGTAAATGCTGGCCCTGCCTTCTTCTGCATGGTCCTAGGAGGAATAGCAAGGCTTAAAAAGGAAAGCAAGAATGGTGTGCCCCTCAGCTTTTTATTATGTAAAAAAACCAAAGACCAAAACCAAACAAACAAAAAACAAAACCCAAAGACCCATGCGAAAAGGAACAGGTCTCTGTAAGACCTGGAAGGAAAAGCATAGCTCCTGGCTCAGAGCTGGCCTCTGTCCACCTTAGTCCTTGTTCTAATTACCCCTAGTACTAGCTCTGTGTTTATAGTCCCATCGAATTTTCTTTCTTTTTTCAATCACAGCCATGGTTCTGGTGTTTAAAAAACACCCAGCTAAGTGGTTCGAAGGGGGCCGCAGCTTTTAGCTTGTTTGACCGGCTATGCGGTGTCCAGTGAGCTCTTCGACAGCAACAGAACCCTCTGTTGAAGTGGTTCCCCCACTCCCGGGAAATTGGAATCCCCTGCAGGGCTCCTTCGGCTGTAGATGCAGGGGCCCGCACCCAGCATTTCTGACTCAGCATGTCTGGGGTGGGGCCTGAGGATTTGCATCTGCCACCAGGAGGCAGTTGCTGACATGGCTGGCCCAGGGACCCCACTTGGAGGACTACTGCTCTGTTGGAAGTGAGCTCTGTGCTTGAGGAGTGCCCTAGCTCACCACTTAGAAGCCTTTGCCCCTCGCCAGCAAACACAGGAAGCCAGAAGCCCCAGAACTTGTGTCCCACCTCGGCCCTGCATTTTAAAGTCACCGTGTAATTGAAAAGCAGTTTAAAAAATTAAAAAAAATTTTTAACTGTTGTTCAAGTATAGCTTTCTGTCTTTTACTCCCATCCCAGCCTACCCACCCAACCCTCCCCTTCCTCCCAAAAAAAGCAGCTTCTTTTGAGAAGTGGTTGAAAGCTTAATTGAAAAGCAACATTTCCTCTCTGCTGCCAGGACAGGGCTGAAGCTTTCACAATTGCCTACCTAACAAGCACATTTAATAGCCCGCAGCCTCTGCTTCCCTAAATCCTGAAGGAACTGCCATGAAATGGAGGAAAAGCTTGGAATGGCTGCTGGACTCAGGGTGTCTGTCATTCCCCCGTCCCCTCATCATCCCGCTCCCCCACCCCTCAGCTGTCCCCTGGAAGATGGAGACAAAAAGTTCTGAAAAGAATGGGGAGGATTATTTATCTGGGGGTGGGGTGGGGCGTGGTGCTTCCTGAGGCCTCAGTGTTCTCTCCAAAGTTGGAAACAACACTTCCTGTGCTGGGGGATCTGTTTTTGTTAGAAGGGCCAAGTTCAGAGATGGTGACTTTCTAAACCTCAGTTGGAAGCGTCTGCCAAGGTCAGCAAGAGGACAAAGGCTGGTACGGGGCAGGTTCTCAGCTCTTCCAGCCCTGTTGATGATTGAGAGAAGGAGGGGTGGAGGAGGTTTTTTGGCTGCCCTTTGAAGGATGGGAGGGCTGAGATGCAGTCTGGGGATTGGTTAAAGAAAATGTGAGACTCCGCTCTTGGATGATTTACACGTTAATGAATCTCTGCCCTTTGGTCCCTGGACCCCAGCCAATCACAACATGGGGAGAGAATATGTATCCTGCAGCTCCTTAGATTTTTTTCCCCCTAAGAGGCTGTTCTCCATACAAAAGAAAATAGATGTATTGTATAACAACAGACAATTGCTCCGGAGAGCTAGAATTTTCATTATTTCAGCATGTCAGGTGGTTTGAGCCAGTGAGGAGGACATTAAGCTCTGACTCTGCCTCTGGCTGGGACAGCTTGCCCTGGACCTGGAGAGCCAAGCAGCTGCAGGCAGCTTCTCACATCTGTCCAGGGTCATCACTGCATTCATGTCTCCTCTTGGCCACTAGAGCACAACCAGCTTGAGGGCAAGGGAGAGGCTACTTCAGGAGGGCTGTGTGTGCGTTTTTCTAGTTTACCTCGATCTCCTTTCATTTTCCATCTCGGCTTCTCAGTCTCATTTCCGTGGGTCTAAAGATACCCTCGTGGTCCAGCTCGGGAGTTGCCTTCTCCCTCCTCAACTGGAAGTCGTCTGCCTGCACCACACTGATGCTCTTCACGCCCTCACCTCATGTTCACTTGTCGTGGAGCTATCCTGACACTTGCTTTCTGCCTGTGTTCGAAACCCTGGCTGCCCACGGTGCCTCTTTTCTGCAGCCACACCTCACGCCCTGCCCTGTGCACGCACACGTACTTGCTGAATGAATACATGAAAGAATAAGTCAAACACGAGCCCAGAGAGTTCTGTGTCCCCCGCTTTGCAATCAAAATGTCCTGACCTTTTGTGCACAGCTTGTTGAGCAACCTCTTACCACAGCAGATTAAAATCGTCTGAGGCCAGGGGGCCCTGTTAGAACACATGAAACGTAAAACATGCTCATATTCAACCTGCTAGTGTGTAAATCCAACTTGGTTTTCATTTTACAGGAAAAGCACACGTTGAAAAGTTCAGAATGATCAGGTTTCTCTCTTCCAGAGCACCTCTGCCCAACAGGGCTTGCAAGAGGAAAGCTTATGTAATACATTTCCCAAAAGCCCCTCTCCGCTTGTGTGTTGTACCAAGCCACTCTTCTTTGAAAAGAAGGAAGGGCTGCAGGGTGAGGAGGAGGCTAAAGTTGGTGTTACTTGTATGGGTTTACAGCTCCACAGGGCCTTTGATATCTTTCTGCTTATACACAGTAACCTCAGGGGAAAGAGACATCTCCTCTAGTGGAAAACCCAGTGTCTGACCTTGCATCTTATCAACCTGTGTTCTGTTGCTTCTGTGAATCAACTCTCAGATCTGGCTGCCCTGGGAACTAGACCCCTGGATAGACTGTGTTCAGTGCCTTCTCTGTGCCTCTCGTGGATTCCTGGTCACCCCTGCCCGGAGACCTCTCCCCGCTGGCACTGCCACCCTGTTGGAGACTCGTGTCTGTTGGAGAAGGCACTCTCTGCACTGCGTCACACAGTGGTCCTCTGCTTTCCTTCAGGCAGGGCATTCTGCATGTCTCAGCCAAGAGCCACCCCTGCAGGAAGTTTTCCCTGACCTGACGAGATTTTAGTAGTCTTCCCTCTTCCAAACCTCAAGGCATGTGTTCATTAGGTTGACAGTCACCAAGCTGACAATCCAGGTGGCATAAGTTTCCATAATCTCTTACGTGACACTCTTCAGGTCAGATATGTTTTGGAAACATGTAGATTTGGGGATTATTTTGGAGCAGAAACCATTTATGTAGAGTGATTACTTCATGTATATTAGCCATCCTAGCACCTTGCACACGACTTTGCCAAAATAGCTGCTCGAGCAGCATTGAGTTGTTATTAATCAGATAACAGGGAACCATTTCGAGATTCAGGTAGAGTTGGCCATATCTCCCTGAGCAAATGGAAATAGAGAAAACTGAATTCTTAAAAAACAAACCAACCAACAACCTCTTGCTTATTCCCTAATGAAATTTAAAAATTAAGGATCTTATAACTTCTGTGATAAATACTTTCAGGACTATAAGACCACCAGTTTTCTTAAAATAAAAGCTTTGAGATCAGTCCAGATGTGTTCTAAATTAGTACTGGTCTACTCTGTTAGAGCAGCCTGCTGTTGCTGGTTGGGCTATAACTGAGACCAGGACAGAATATAGTTACAAGATGAATGACAGGGATACACTTAATGTCTTCAAGCAAAACGCATATCATCTACATCCAATAACAAGGGTTGGGAAAGTCATTACAGAAAGGCCAGAAGTTTTCCCAAACTTGGCTTTGAAACTTAAAAATTGTGTTTATAATGACAGTTTTCTGATCTTATCATTTCTACAATAAGTCTGAATGGCAGAGACAATCTGTTTTGCCTCTGGATTTGGAGCTGACGGGGCATTCAATAACCATACTCCCAATACACACAGTCATCATTTATAAAAGTTTATGATGTTTGCCCAGTAGACATAATTATAGAATTATAATGGTTAGAGTTGGAAGACACATTAGCAGTAACATAATTTCCAACCTCTGCATTTGACAAATGAGTGCTGGGGATCTAGGAAGAAGAGTGACTTGACTAAAGTGCCTGCCCAGAACACACCTAAGAGTTGAGAAGAGAACTCGGGACTTCTGACGCCATGTAGGTTTTTCCTTTCCCTCCTGTTCCTAGGGGTTGAGAGCAGTAGGGATAGAGTCCTCTCAGTTGCATGGGGAGGCAGTGGGGTGGTTTGGGCTGATGACTGACATTAGCCCTCCTAGCACCCCGGAGGTCTGGGCTCCGTCAGGCCAGTCACAGTACTTAATAAGTGGGATGTCCTCCTCAGGAGAAGCCTGGCTGGGGAGAAATAGTTCTGAATGACTGGGCATCAGTGAGGTGGGAGTGAGGCGGTTTAACTGTCCAGATCTGGAACTTTTGTGACCTACCTCCAAATCCAAAGTAGAACTGGTCAGATTGGATTTGCTGTAGAACCCAGCTCCCTCTTATTGGGGTCCCAGCGGTGGGCCACTCACCGAGAATTTCCATAGGCCTCCCAGGTCATCGCTTCTCTCGAAGCAGGTGGGCTCCAGCCCCTCCTCTAGGCAGCACCGTATGGAGGCCAGGCCACTGACACCAGCTCCGATGATGGCCACTCTCTTCCCCATGGTCTCCAGGAGCAGGGTCTGGACAGGGGTTCTTCAGAAGTCCGTTCCTGAACGCGTCAACTTTTCAGCAGAAATAACCAGCTGAAGTTTAAGAGTCAGGACCCTCACCTTAACAGAAGAACATAGACACATTAACACTTGATGCTCATTGTTTTTGGTGTTTTTTTTTTTTTTTTTTTTACCACTTTTGCAAATAAGATTCTAAATCTGGTTCTCTTGATTCTCCTGATTATTCAACATGCCCAACGTGGTGGAGTTAGTGAAGGCAAGAACAGGAAGGACCCCGAGGGTCATCAATCCCATGCTCTCATTACAAAGGAAGGAATTGTCACTCCAAGGAGATTAGAAATTACTTCTTCTGGGTCTCAGGGCTAGAGTAAAGGTGTCAGAGCTAGAACTCAGGGCTCCTGCTTACAACCCACGGGATGGGGGCCTTACTCTATTCCACCTTCTGCCTTTTCCCAGAGAACCAGCAGTGTTCTGAATGCGGAAGAGAATGTCTTTTAAGCTGATAATTGGGAAAGGGGGTGGAGTTATTATTCTTAAAGTGAAAGTTCCTTTTTCTTTGTATTTCTTATGATGGAGTGCCCTGGTAAAACCTGGAAGATAAGGACCGAGCCTGGTAGTGATGGGAAATGGGGGGGGGGGGGGGGAGAATGGCAAAAGAATAAAGGGGTGGGGGAAGGGCAAGAATGAG
>PVKM010034572.1:0-15518 GCA_004027735.1 Carollia perspicillata
AAGGGAAGAAATAGTAAACCATAAAGCAATTAAAACAAAATATTTATGTTACATTCTGGCCTAACACTGTGACCCACAGAAAGCCCTGAGTCTGAGGCACTGGCCTCTTTTTCCCAAACGAGTATTGGCAGGAGCTACAAAACTGACTACAACATACGGACTTTCTGTCCCTTGGAACCAAAGAATCCTGACAATACGAGACTCTCTCCCGAGCCCTCTCTAGAAGCTGCTCTCTGATTGCTGCATGATCTTATACACAGGAACTCGAAAACCTCAGCCTGAGAAAGGACTCAGTCTTTGGCGGGTAGGTTATTTTTCCCCTAGAATCCCAGGAAGTGGACCGGAGACTGCCTCCTATGTTAACGCCTTGACAACAGGCACTTTCTCCTCTTTGTTACTTGGAAATCGCCTGAGGTGAAAGCGCAGCCCTCGTGCTGCTTCCTGCGCAGAGCGTGAGCCCCCGGGCTGTGCCAGGTCTGAGGCCCACTCCCAGCTCTCTCTCTCGGCCCGTCTGCAAAACACTGGTCATTCTGTCTCTGAAGATGTGATTCCATTGCTCACACATGTGGCGGCTGCATCCAAGAGCAATATTTTACTCTTGGCTTCCGAGCCCATCTCAACATAAACATCTGAGCTTCTGAATGTTGCCCTAACAGCTTGACAACTCTGTAGGTGTAGCGCTGGCTGCCAGCCAACCCAATTTTTTCTGCTTCTTTCTTTGAATATAAACAGGGCCTTTGAAGAACTGTGGATTCATTGAATGAACAAATGATCTTGTTTACATAAAACATGCAGGGGGAAATTTCCACTGTGCTTCAGCATATAATTTCAGTCTGTTTGCTGATGGGCCTGCCCATTACGGAGGTTGTTTTCCTAGACGAGGATGTCATCTTCCATATGTTGGCCTAATTATGCATCCCAGCCAGCAAGTGTGGGATCTGGTGGGGGGAGGGGGGCTCACAGGCGCAGTATTAAATTCTGCTGTGTGGGTTCCCCGAGAATGGACCTGCCAGTGTGGAAGACTCCTGCCCAGGTACGAAAGTAAGAAACAGAGGATGCAATCACAGTGCACGAGAACAGGGCAAAGGTCTCGTGGGCAACTCTGATGACCCTCCACCCCAAATGTGCACCCCAAATCTAGTGATTTGCACTCATTCGTAGATGGTAAAATGAGCAGAAGGTCACTCAGGACGGGGGGTGGGCGGGATGATTAATGGTGATTTTCTGTTATTTGGGGAAAATAAAGGTTGCTTTATACAGGCTGTTCCATGGAACCCTACGAATCATCTCTTAGTTAATGAAGAGGCCCCTCCCATCATCCTTCTTGCTGATGGCAACGCACTTTAAGGGGGAGAGCAAGAGTGATCCGAAGACGCTCTCTGTGTGCCGATGTAAAATCCGGAGGTAGATCGCCCTGGTGGGGAAGGAACAGAGAAGGCAAGACGGCGGGGTGGGCCCGAGTGGGCAGTGGGCTTTGGGAGGGTGTGAGGAGGTGGGGAGGCGGTGGCCGTGGAGATATGTCCACGGGCAGGCAGTGGGGCATCGTGGGAGTGGAAGAGGCTCACACGCTGATGGTCACCGAGCTGGCTGCCGGCAGCCCTCCTGCCCGCCTCTCCGGTTACTACGAAGTATTGCTTTTTACCGTGGGCGGACGGCGAGCTGTTTTGTCAGTGATAGAAATCAGTACTAAGTCTACTTACAAAATAAATAAATGGTCCTTCCTGCATGGGCTTAAATTCTATCATTATTTCTTTTGAATGACGCATACGCCAACGTGTCTGAGATGGTACTTTGTGGGACGCGAAGATGACGACGCCACAAAGCTTCGTGAGAAGTGTTATCAGTGCAGCTAAGGGGGCACTTACGCCCCTCCCGCCAGCCAGGTGAGAACAGTGGCCGCGATTCATCCAATTCAGCTGCCATTCAGTGAGCGCTTCCGAGTCTCGTTGTTCTCAGCATCGGATGTACTTTGTCTCGTGTTGTCATCACGACAACTATATGAGACGGGACCGTCGTTTCTCCTATTTGGCAGATGAGGAAACTGAGGCACAAGCACATTAAGTGCCTTGCCCGAGCTAATGGGGACGTGGGAACTCTGTGTCTGAGACCCTCACAGACCTCACCTGATGTGCCTGGTCCTGATTTGTAGCCTTTCTATTAAGTGAGATCTGAGTCCTTCTAGTGAATTATCGAACCTGAGTAGGTCTTGGGAACCCCTGAATGGGTAGCCAGTTGGTCAGAAGTGTGGGTGGTCTGGTGGCCCCCGAACTTGCAGCTGGTGTGTGGAGTGAGGGCAGCATGCTGGGGACAGGGTCCTCAGTTTGTGGAGTCTGAGGAACTCCACGTCGCTGGCGTCAAAACTGCGCTGAGTACGACACCATCCCTTCCTCACTTCTTTCTGAAGGCACTTAGGTTAGTACTTGGCAATGAAGCCCCAGTCTTCAAAGATCAAACAGCTCAATCCTTAACCCTATTGTTGTTCGAAGGCTCCAGTGGGCAAAGCACATGCTGGCAGCAGGCACAGCTGGGGTCAAGCTCAAGTCTGTCTACTTCCTGGGCAGAGATGAGTTCACACTGGCTACCGGCTTCTACCTGGCTAATGGGTGGACGGGAGCAGAACCCCCTCATCACCTAACCAGGTGGAGACAGGAGGTAGACAGACGGTGGCTGGCAGGGAAGAAGGTGCCTCGCGAGCCAGTCTCGCTCAGTTTCTCGGGGACCGAGGCCTGGAAACGATGGCAGGTTTCTCCTGGCACCAGAACCACCCCCACCTTGTACCATGTCTCCGGGTTCGGGCTGACATCGATACTCACTGCTCACCCCTCCACCGCTCCTCCTTCCCTCTGTGTCTTCTGCTTGGGCCTATCCCAGTTCGGAAGAGGAGGCGGTAATGCCCACCAGTGCACCAGGGTACACAGTAAAAGGCTTTGGGGTTCACAACCAGAGGGCTATTCTGGAGTAACAGTTGTGCCTCTGACCTCACTTTCCCTCGCACCTCTACCTTCCTGGACTCTAGCTACGGCACATGGGGCATGTGAGGACACAGATTCCCCAAAGAGCCCTTGAGTCATCGAGGGTTAGGCTGGTTCATCTTGCATGGGCATAAGAAAGAGACAGCCGTATTTCATCGTAACTAATATATAACACGCGCACGAACCAGAATACTGGGAACTCTGTCCTGAAAATTGCTCTGAATAGGACTTTTTCTGACCCTTTTCCATTAGCAGCAGCATGGCTGGCCTGCCGGGTGCTGCTGGCCTACACTGGCTTGTACGGGATGGAAACCTGCTTGGCTCAAGCTCCCATAAGTTCGGCTTCAAAATATTTGCTCTTAAATGGGTTAAACGTTTTCTCCTGACCACACGGAAGCTGCCAGCAAAGGATGGACAGTTAACCTTACACCTCACTTTTCCAGGGAAGAAACTAGTAATTCATCATCACGTAGTGGCCAGCTGGGGCGCCAGGCTGGGGCCTGGACAGGAGCGGGCCAGACCGGTGTTAAGAGACCAGAGCTGGCTCCTGGCAGAAGAGAGGGTGAGAAAGGCCCTGGCTTCTCCCTTCCTCCAACCTCCAGTTCCCTGACAGTGCTTTTTATTGGCTAAACCTGACCCAAAGCCAATGACAAGGGACCCGGAGAAGCAGAGGCCAGGCTTCTGGTGACACAGAGTGGAGAATCTGAGACACATGCACCAGGGACAGGCACCGAGAGACCAGGAGATCACTGACTGCAACAAAGGGCTTCCTAGAAGCTGGGCTTCGCTGGGTGGAGTCTCAATATGCATTTCTGAATCCTGCTAGTCTGACACAATTCTCCCATGAGCCTGTCAATACCACTCCTTTGGAAGAGGCTGTTTTCCCCCTATGAGGCTGGCCCTTGGCAGTACAGACAGACAGCAAGTAGACGATTAGTTGTTCCAGTCCGTGCATTCTGTCTCTCTCTCTCTCTCGCCCTCTATTTGAGCTCTCGATCCAACTGGGGGCCTCACAGAGATATTTCTTAGGCCCCTACTATCAGCTAGGGGTAGTGTTAGACTGTGGAATACAAACCTGGCAACAGTGGGGACTCCGTCTCTCTGAAATCCAACATCTAGCAGCCTGATGATCTCACAGAGACAAGGCCCTTTGCAGAGTCTCCAGAGAAAGACACGCTTCTCTCTGCCTCAAACACACAGGGAACGGTGACCAGGGACAGCTGTGACAGATGGGTCCCGATGTATAAGTAGGCGTTTGCAGGCCGCTTTTGGGACGTAGTCCCACCGGGTCCTTTCTTTCTCCCTAACCCTGAAAGCACAGTGTGACTCCATGGGTAGAAGCATGGACTCAGGAGACAGACACTCATGTCCATTCCCGTCTCCCCAACTAACTGTGTGACCTCTGGAAACATCGCTTCAGAGAAATGAGTTAATCTCTTCCCAGCCCTCAGTTTCTCCATTTAAACCATGAGGATGGCAGTAGTCGCCACCTTATAAGGTTGGTGTGATAACCACATCAGGGTAACAAACTGCTGTATTAAATGAGCCCCTAACTCTAAGGTTGTCAGATTTTGGTTTGCTTAGCACTGAGGGGTTCCCAGGGTGCGGGACTGTCCATGCTAAAACCAGCACACTTCTAGGCAACCGGGAACAGATGATTACTTTGCTAAATCTCAGTAGCTAACATAATAGAAGTGTTTTTTTGGCTCACATGGGTGTTATGTGGCCACTTTCCATGCAGTGATTCGGGGATCCAGGCTCCTACCTCTTGGCTCCACCCAGACAAACAAGATATTGCCCTGGAGGCTTCTCTGGGCCAGCCACATGCGATTGGTTAAATCTAAGTCACATGGCAGCACCTAACTGCAAAGGAGGCTGGGAAATGTAGTTCTTTGGTTTGACAGTGCAGGAGAAGCTGATTTAATGAGGATGTGCTGATCTCTGTCTGCCATGGCACTAAACAAGTTGAGGGGAATAATGCTTTTAGGGCAGTGACCAGCATGTGGTAATGCCATGCATTATGATTAGCAGTGTTACCATATTCCTCTTCCTCCTCTCATTCACCCAACTGGAGAAGCCTTCCCTGCAACCCTTCCTCCATCACAGAACTCGCCACCTAACACCTGTGCTGACCACCTGGACAACACCAGGTTCTTACTTACTTGTTGTTTTCCTGTTCACTACCCATCACCCACCCCCGACTAGAATACAAGTCCCTCTACGGCCAGGGCCTTGGACGTCTCGGATGCCCGGGGCGGCTCAGTTGGTGTCTTGTACAGGAAAATGCAGTAAAAAGCAGGTGGGGCCTTTTACACAGGAGCCCCTCTTTCTCTGCATGGCTCAGTCTGTCCGTTTGCCCTCAGTCCTCAGTCTCTGACCCCCCTGGCCCCCACCCCTGCACTTCCTGGGAGCCCTGGGGTCCTGGCCAGCCTCACCCCTCCAGCCTGCACCCAGCTGGCCCCGTCCAGCCATCTCTCTGGAAACCTCCTCCTAAGCCCTTTACCCCTTTTTGAAGAGCAAAGTTTGTTTTGCTACAAGTGTAATTAACACACATTCGGTAAACACCTTATGTCACACATCATACCAAACTCCTCATTATTAGATTCACAGATGGCTTCTGGGTACAAAATATTTACGAATCTCGTTTCAGGGGCATATGGCCCAAGAGGTGAGAGTTAACATGGATGAGTGTGACACTTCTCCCAGCATGCCCCTCTCTGCTGCCTCCCAGGCTGTCAGTGCCCCCTCCCTGTCTAGAGAGACAGTGCGGTTCGGGGTAAGGCCTGTGGATGGCCCTTCCCAGAGCCCCAGACGCAGGGCTCTGCGGGGACTCATGGCCAGGATATAAGAGAAGATTCCAGGAGGCAGGATATAAAGGGAGAAGGAGAGGAGAAGCGGGTGTGTCTGAAGGGCCAGGGTGGTACAGTGTGGGGCTGGGGCAGCCTTGCTGGGCTGCCTGAGCCGGGGGACGAACCCGAGCAAATCATTCAGGTGCAATGTACAGACTCTGAGAAGTGAAGGAGCCTCAGGCTCCCCTCCCGTCCCGCACCCCGAACCCCGCTGCTGCTGTGTCTGACACATAAGGAAACAGCTGGCGGGGCTGCATGGTTCATCCTCATTAGAGACGGAGCTGGGACCGGGACAGGGACACAGGCGGGCTTTGGGCCCGACACTGGAGACCCTACTGTACATGTAAGTGCAGTTAACCTACACAACTCCTGTATGTGCTCAGCAGACACACGGACAGACGGAGAGAAACACAGGGAGATAAAGGAAAAGGAAAGATAACCCTTGAAAATGTGAACAGTGCACATGAGTTCTTGCACCATTAATTAACACAGTAGCTAAGATACCACGGATGCTGAAGCCGGACCACCTGGGTTCAAGTCCCCCCACGTTCCTTTGCTTTCCTGCCTCCGTCTGAGAGATGGGGATGATCGCAGACCCCACCTCACAGAGCTGGCGGGCGAAGGAGGCAGCCTGAGACGTTGAAAATGCCCAGAAAGCCCGCTGGAACGCCCAGGGCGCTGGGTGTGGCGCTGTCGTCGTTGCTGCTGCCAAACCCAGTCACCACGCGCCCTGACGGAGCCGGAGGTGGGAACTCGAACGGTTGTTCCTCTTTGATCTGCATCGCGAACCTCTGGCTCACCTCCTGAAGTGTCATTTTAGTTTCTAAACATACAGGAGGATTTTCTTCAACAGGGCCCCCGAATGCAAGCAACTGTGCATGCATACAAAAAAAAAAAAAAACCATGCCTACTGTAATTTATGAATAATGTAGGTGCGTTTGGGGTATTTTTAATGACACCTGGTTTCTGTCCTAACCCTGTCTTTAGAGAAATATGTGGGCCCCGCCCTCAAGACCCTCCCTTGGACTCCACCCGACCGAGGGCCTGCGGGCCTCTCCAGTTCTCACCAGAAGACAGACAGAGTCCTAAACATAAAAATAAATACGGTTAATCCATTCCTGGCAGACGCTGTTTTCAAAAGAGAGATTAGCACTTGAGAGCCGGTCATGACTCCCCACGGGATACAGCGTTATCTGCCTGCTGTGTCTCAGGGCCTCTGTGACGATCTCTGTAGACCAAAGGGGAAGCTAAGGCACAGAGAGGCATGGTCCTTGTCCAAAGACACACAGCTAGGAGGGGGCAAACTTGGGAGAGTCATTAGGCAAATGGCCCCCCAAAGAAGGGTCACCGGTTGGTGGGCCTCACAATGGGCCCGGTCAGTTCCTGCCGCAGCCTCTGGAAGTACCTCTGGAGTGTCCAGAGGACAAGCTCACCTGTGCTATGGGACAGGGGTGTCATTCCCTGTGGATGGCAGCAGCCGAGCAGGCCTTGGCTTCCTGACTTCTGACTGGTGATATAAAGCCACTGAAAATGGTTTGTGGCAGCCATGCCCCTGGTGGAATCGGTCACTGCCACAGCCTTTGCAGATTACTGGCTGACCTTGGTCTTTCTTCTGGCAATTAAGGGTCCCGCTTGCCAAAGGCTGATGGGGGTGTCACAGGCTCCCGTTCGTCCTCTCAGCAGCTGTGTGGGAGCAGACACGTGGGGGTAGCTCTGGTTCATGGACGCTCTTGAGGGTGCATCCTGAACTTGGGGGTTGAGGGGCAGGGTGGGAGGGTCTAGAGGGGCTGACTCAGGCCTGGGGATGGGAAATCCTGGATCCCGGAGGCCACTTTTTCTTCGTTTTCCAGAGGAACAAAGATGCCTATGTTTCAAGGACCCCAGGAATTGACGATCTGGCCCACTTGGACTTTGAACTCTGTCAGCACTTGGGTTTGCCAGATTGGGGAGGGCTTCATGGAGGCGGTGGCCTGGAAACTTATCCTTGAAGTACTCGCTGTCGGACTTTGGGAGAGTAGAAGATGCAGGGAAGGCATCCCAGGCACACGCTGGGAAAACAGGAGCACGCGGAGGGCAGAACCTGCAGGGGTCCTGACTCAGAGTGGGAGGAAGGGTGGGGGCACCATGAGCGGCTTCAGTCCCAGACTACAGAGTTTGTGTCTTTAAATTCTTCCCCTGGAATTGATGCTGCGCATTGAGTTCTACGAAGGCCAGGCAGGTGGCCCCGGGCAGGGGCGCCACAGCAGCAGCCTGAGGGCCCGGGAGGAGCCACTCCCCCACAAGGAGGCTGCGTTCCGATCGGTACCCAGGGATGCTGGCCTGGTGTTGGCAGGTGCTCCGCCTTTCTTTGCGAGGGAGGTCGGAGGCCTAGATTTATGTATAAGAACATAACCTTGAAAAGGCCGGAGCCTACACGGGCGGCCTGTGCCCAGGCATCTCGAGCAGTGGAAGATTTTGTCGGCAAGGGGAGGAGGGGGAGTCTCTGGCGCGATCCTGCCTGACCGGGGTTGAATTCCTCTGTAGAAGTCTGTGCTGGACTGGGGGGCGGTGCTGGGGGCAGGCCCCTGGCTTCCTGGAGGCATCTGGTTTCCAGCAGCCTCTCTGCATGGGGCCCGCGGCATCTGGAACCACTTGCGGAGCCCCGTTCCCCATTCTCTGGAAGCATGCAGGTCAGAGACACCCTTTGACCTTGGCTGTGACTTTGGTGGACCAGGAGCGAGGGGCTGGGTCACCCAAGCATGGGGCCTGGCTCCAACCTATCAGCCCATCCATCAGCCACTCTGACAACCCCGCCTGGGCAAGGACAAGCTCTGACTGCAGCCCAGGATCCCCTGAGCCTCCCGTGGGGCATAGATTAGCATATATTACCTAATCAGGAGTAAGTCCGCGCAGCCTACCCTTCCCTGGAGAGAGGGTGTAAGCGGGAGGACTTTTCCAACTCAGAATCTTCTCAGAGACGTAGAGCCCTGGGCTGTGAGTGAAAAGGCAGGTGACCGAGGGCTGGGCGAGGGGGTGGGCGTGTGGCATGAAACCAGCCAGGCCCCCCGGCAGGGAACTGGAGGGCCCCGAAGTAGAACCTGGCAGGTCCAAATCCAGCTCTCGATTGCTGCCTCCCTCATTCCTGCTTTCTCTGCAGAAGGAATGGGGTTCTGTTTGGTAGCGAGTGGAGGGGTCAGGATTGTGGGGACAGAGCAGGGGTGGCCAGGCCTCCTGGGGTTCAGTGATGGGGGCTGGGGACAATCAGAGGTAGCCTAGGGGATGGAGTGCGAGTGTCAAGAAGAGTCATCGGCCAAAGCCAGGCAGGGTTCCCCAGAGTGGGGGGCAGAAGCAGCGGGCCCCCGGGCTTCTTAGAATCACGAAGATGGTGGCCAGATTCAGCCCTTAGTGGGGAGAGAGGGAGGAACAGATTCTCAACCAAGGAAAGTGTCAGGAGACTAAGAAGAGAGGAGGCAGGACCCGGAAAGCCCTCGAGGTGGCCTGCAAACAGGTGGGAGGCAGGGGTGGCTGTCCAAGGGAGTCGCCTGGGCCTGAGCGTGGAAGCTTCACCCGCCCAGTGATAGGGTGGCATGGACAGCCAACGCCACCGAGAACCGAATATGGCTGGGCTCTGGCCATACAGAATGATCACCTTCCGTTTTCCCAGAAGCCGTGTGGTTTCTCTGAGCTGGGTGGTTCTGTGTAACATGCACCTGATGTGAATGAGGCAGCCAAAACCCCAGCGGGCTGTCCGACCACGTGCAGCCAGGGCGGCCCGGGCGTCTGGCGCTAGCCCGCCGCTCTGCCCGCTCTGCAGAGCTCAACCCCCTACTGGCGTGGCCTCTCCAAAAGCAAACGCTCCGTGGTCTGAGAGGGCCCTTCACGGGGAAGGGGGTGGACAGGAAGCAGGGCAAACCCAGGTCTGGGCAGCCCCAGGCATGGCCTCGTTCGAGACAGGTTATGGCACATCGGGGCCCTTCGGGATGGCACCTGCCACACAGAAGGCTGGATACAAGCTCCTGGGGCAGGTGTCTCCTGTCCTCCCAAGTCCGGGGCAGAGAGCCACCCCTCCTCCGCATTTCTGGGTCCCTGGCAAGTCACTGTGGTCTGTGACCACAGCAGCCAGTCAGGCTGGGAGTGTTAGAGGTATGTGTGTGTATGCGCACCCTCTCCCCATACACAGTTACACTCTCACACTTTAAACACATACTCAATACAATATACTCGCTGGCTCTTACACACACACTCACACATTTGTAAAACACACCCACACACACTCACACCACCAAACCTCCTTCTCAGATGCTGTGTCCTTGTCTTTCCTGGGACAACATCATTCCGTCCACCAGACACAATTCGAGGCATGCAAATGCCCGCCTGCACGTGGCCTCATCCATTAGTGAGCACGCAAGCATACTCGCTTGTCGCCCAATGGGTGCACACACGGCGCAGCCCCAGTGGTGCTTTCTGAACATAAACACAAACTCACTCATCTGGTCTTATTCACCAACACCTGAGCTCCCGGTACGTCTTTGCAGGGCCGCCTGCCGGCAGTGCCGGGGGACCAAGGAGGAGCGTCCAGCCCCGCTGGCCCAGGGGGTGCTGCCGGAGGACAGCAGTGCTGAGACAGGTCTCGGAGGGTGAGGAGTACTTTGCCTGCAAAGTTGGGAAAACCATTCGTTTGTTCGCCCATTCAGTCATTTGGTTTTGCTTTACATTTTACTTTTATTTGTTTGTTGGTGAAATATCTGTTTCCTGCGGCAGACTAGAAGCTCGACCAGGGGAGGGGTCTCTCTTGTGTTCAGCGCTTTATCTCCAGCGACTAGAACGGGCTCTCAGGTACATCTGAGCTCTTAATAAATACAGTTGGATCGGTAAGTGCACACTTTAACACTCCCTGAAGGGTTCTGACGGAGGTGATTAGTTCACATTTGATGTGATGGGTTATTTCAAACTGTTCACATGGTGTAAGACCCTCTCTGTCTCCTTATGGAGAAGAGGATTAAGTCACCTTCTCCCCTCCCCACCCCTCACCCCCCAACCCCCTCCCCCCGCCTGGGGAGAGTAGCTTGGAAGAAGTGAGTTAGGCAGAACTGAGGTAGGAAAGTCTGCTCAGCAATTTCTGAGCTACGGAGACGGGAGAGCGTGGGAGAAGGAAGGAGGAAGAAGGAAAGGAAGGAAGGGAAGAGGAACAGAGGGAGAGGGAGAGCGGCAGAAACTGAAGAGCACTGAGACGCGAGTGTCTGAGAACTAAGCGGCCTTGACCCTCGGGACGACTTTCTGAGTGTTAGCTGGGCAGGAACCAGCCCAGAGGACAGAAGGGAAGACGGCAGTGTGAGGAGGCCGTGGGCCCGTGTGACTCCGTACAGATCTCCGGGGCTCCGGCGAGCGCACACAAGGGCCGGGCTGCGGTAGTGTTTCCCAGAGGGTCGTCCATGGGCAGGTTTCAGGAGGTACTCAGGTGCGCATTTGGAATGCTGATAATGATCAGAAATCAAAGAACTGGCAATAACGCCGTGATCGTCGTTACCTCCGCAAGCGAGCCGATGTAAAGCTGGTGTGAGGAGCTTCACCGCGTGCAGGTGAGCTGCCGGGATGCCGATGGTGCTGGGCACGTGGCTGCTGCTGATGGGGGACCCAGACCTAGGTGACCTTCAGGGAGGCTTCCGGCTCTGTGGTTTGCAGGTAGGACAGGATCTGGTGATTAGGCCTGTTGTTGAAATAGCTGGAGAGGGGGCCCCTGTGGAGTTCCCTGTACCCCTTGCCACCCTGTTTTCAGAAGAGGGAGGAGATCTTACGAGGTTGCATTAGAGTGAGGAGCTTCATCCCCACCCCCATGAAGCCAAGAGGCATCCTGAGTGCATGAGAACAGTTCCGATTGGGGACTGCTTTAGAGTCCGCAGAACGTGGACTCTGCGCCTTTGCCCTGGCTGTTCCCACCTGCTGGATCCCTTTTCCCTGTGCTGCTCGTTTTGCTGCTTCTTCTCGTCCAGTTCCCTGCTCCCTCCGCAGCGCTTTCCGGCGTGCCCCGTGCGACATATGCCTGCCGCCCTCGTCACTCTCGCGCCTGTGACCTGGTCTGCTTTCCTTGGCTGGAATCATCCTATTTATTTGTCGTTTCAGCTGCACGAGGGAGGGGACTGCTTCTGGGGTGCTCCCTGCGGGCACGGGTAGGGTCTCTGACTTGGCCGAGTGGCTGGGCGGTGGCGGCAATGCTGAATTCTGGTTCTCTGCCTCCGCCTCGTAAACATGCTTTTGTTACACATGCCAGACACCCCAGGGTTGCTCTTCCTTCTCTTCCTTCCAGAGCAGAGCGCTAGGGCCTCTAGACTGTACGCACAGCCAGCATCGGTGTGTTTTATCAGCAGCAAATGCGGAGACAGGAGTTGGAGCTGAACATTCCCCTGCTGTGGGGTGTCCTGGCCAGCCAGGCCCCCCGTGGCCAGGAGGGAAGCCCCAGCCCCTGGGGATGCCTGGAAGGTTTGCTTTCGATGTTTACACTCTGCAAAGACTCTGAAGACAAAGGCTTCCAGGGCCAGGCGCTGCTGCACATCGAGGTTGCCAGGCTGGCAGGTCTCCATGGAGACCGTAGACGCACAGCTGTTTCCCCTCGCTTCCCAGGGAGGGTGCCTGCTCTGAACCCGCCACACCTGGGCCTGCTCTCCTGGGCTGTCTCCAGGAGGGCACCCACTGACCTCCAGCCCCCAGAGGCCCGACTCGGTGCTCCCTGCCCCTGGGGGGATGAGAAGGCAGGCAGGGTCTGCTTTGCCTGGAAGAGGCACTGCTTGGAAGGCAGGGCGGAGGGAGCCTGGGCTGTGTGCAGAGTGGACCCTGAGGGACTCCCATGCTGTCACACGAGCCCAGCTCACAGGACCCCTGAGAGTCTGGAGCGGGGGACTGGCCCAACCAGCTGCGCACTCCCCTGTCTCTGGAAATGCTCCTGATAGAGTAAGGGTTCTCAGCTGAGGACACTGGCACTGGCCCTACTGGGGGTGGGTCCTCCCAGCATGGAGGGGCTGTGTCTGGGGCTGGGGCAGATGTAACAAGTACCCAATCTGGGCAGTTTAAAGCCCAGCTATTTACTGTCTCGCCGTTCTGGAGGCCACAAGTCTGAAATCAGGGTGTCGGCAGGGCTGGTTTCTCCCAAGAACTGCAAGGAACAGCATGCTCCAGGCCTCTCCCTCATTCCCAGTGGCTTTCAGGCAACCTTGGGCCTTCCTACGCCTGTGGGATCATCACCTTGATCTCTGCCTTCATCGCCATGTGTCCGTTTCTGTCTCCAAATGTTTCCTTTGTTAAAGGACACCTGTCACCTTGGCCAGGTGGCTCAGTTGTTGGGAGCATCGTCCATTCACCAAAAATGTTGTGGGTTCAATCCTAGGTCAAGGCACATACCTGGGTTACAACCAACCGATGTCTCTCTCTCTCCTCCCCTTCCTCTCTTTCTCTAAGATCAAATTAGGGGCCCTCCCTACTCCAGCATGACTTCATCTTAACTAATGACATCTGTAACAATCCCATTTCTAAACAAGGCCACATTCTGATGCACTGAAAGTTTGGACTTCAACATATGAATTTTGGGAGAGACAATTTGACTCACGACGTAGGTGGAGGCCAGAGGTGCTGCTAAACCTCTTACAATGCACAGGACAGCCCCACACAACAGAGAATGGTCCCACCCAAAACTTCGATAGTGCTGAGGTGGAGAAATCTTGTGAGAGAGACTGGAGTCCTGGAGAGCAGGTGACTCAAGGCAGAGCTGCAGCCCAAGCGAAAAAGCAACACTTGCTGCTGGGAGCCAGGGAAGCATCGCGTTTGTTTGTTACGCAGCATAACCCAGCCCGTTTTCTGACTGCTACAAACTGCCTGGAGCAACTCGACCGGATTGTGAACCCACCCCGATCACAGCAGGATGAAATGCTATGATCGTTTGGTGATGTCTCGCTCAGTGACCCAAATGTCCTCCTGTTTACTACCCCTGCCCTGGCCTCTCCAACTCAGAAAGGCGCATCGTCCGACAGCGCACAGCTCACAGTGTAGGGCTAGCTCAGGGGCTCAGTGCATCGTAAGCGTTCTCTAAAACTCAGCTGGACAAATGAACAACCAGTAGGGTTCCAAAACCAGGTCTCCAGTTCCCTTTCTGTACTGCCTGCTAGGTCCCATCCCCAGAGATGGACAGGCTCCCCGAATGTCTTAAACCTGGGCCAAAGAATCGACTCTACCTCAGTCGTAGCTTTCTCTTATTCACAAATGTTCACGGCAAATATATTCTCATCTCCTCATGGAAGAGGCTTGAAGATAAGGTTTAACATGTGCTTTTCTCCAGGTAATTTTCTTCCTCTGGAAATGGGAGGTGAGGCTCTGTGCCAATGGCCCTTCAGGCAGCGACGAGGACGCGGGGAAGGTTCTGGAGAAAGGAGAGGTGCTCCCGGAATCACTGTAGGCAGTCGGTGTGTGACTTGAATTCATCTCTCACACCAAACGCATCGAGACGGGACATGGCTCGTTAAGAAGGGAGACGAACAGTGCACACCGCTAGATTTTAATGCTTAAAAAATGACTTCTCCCTCTATTTAAGGATTACTATTCCTCGAAGAATTCGGTGCCACACGATAAGTGCTAATACCTTATTTCTTGGGGGACTCTGCAGTGGGGAGTTGAAATTGATTTTGAACAGAATGAAATAATTTGCTTTTTATCAGCGTCCTCCACAGAAACTTGTTTGCAGCCAGCCCGGGCCTCGGAGGAAAATGTCTTTACCTTCACCTCACTAATCCGTCCGTAAGCCTCCTAAATCACCGCCCGTCACTCAGCGCCACTCAAGCAGAAATGACCGGCGCTCCACAAGAATGGAAACAGAATTACAGTCGCTGCCGCCTCCCGCTGATGGCTCCTTTAGGGACAGATGAGAGCGTGATGTCGGAGGCAGCTGTCGTGGAGAGGGGTGAGGGCCTGTGGGCTCTGCCGAGAGGGGCTGTCAGGGCTGCCCTCTTCGCTCTGGGCTCCCACAGTCGGGTCGGTGGCCCTGGAGGGGGCGGGCACACTGCTGATTTACAGACTGCTGATGCGGTTCACTCGTTTGTTTGTTTTTTAAGTCAACAAGTTGCCAAATCTCATAATTGGGCATTTCCACATTAAGTCAGCATCTTAGACTCCTCTTGGAAAATAGGAAAGGTTGAGATCCCTGCCTCTGGCTGCTGCCCAGAAGCCACGCCCCAGCCTTCTCCACTCCCTGGAGGCCCCTGTTCTCAGCGTCCCCTGCCTGTCCCAGCGCCGCTTGGGCGGGGAGCCCAGCTGTTGGCGCTGTGAGTGAGTGGGTCAGAGCTCAGCCTCTGCAGGCAGACTGCCAGCTTCCACTGTCGGCTGCGAGGCAAATGGCTTATTTTCGTGTGTCTCAGTTTCCTCATCTGCAAAATGGGTACACTAACCGCACCTGCAACTGGGAAGAGTAAATGAGTTCGTGTGCCTGCAAGGTGGCTAGAACGGCTCCTGACACGGGCAGTGCCACGCACTGCGAGCTGTCACCGCCTTGCTCCTGCGTTCATCTGGGCATCATGCCATCCCCTCACCATCAGGGACGGCGAGGCGGGTTGGGTGGTGGCCTCCAAGAAGATATGTCCACGACTGAGCCCCCAGTCCCTGTGAGTGTGACCTTATTTGGAGAAAGGGTCGTGGCAGATGCAGTGAAGTGAAGGATCTCAGTCTGAGATCATCCTGAATT
>PVKM010034573.1:0-15516 GCA_004027735.1 Carollia perspicillata
ACCTCGCCTTTCTGTCAGCCCCTAGCTTGTTGTTTTGGGGGCGGACACTTGTTCTCTCTGGATCATCTCCAAGCACTCCAGGGCCTGCCGGTGTTCATTCTGGATGTCTCATCCCCGGGCAAGTAGTCACTTCATCCATCAGAAAGCACAGGGACAGCAGAGCACCCAAGGATTTGCTCTATAGCGTCTGTGTTAGCTTTTTCCAAGGTAGTTTGGCTCTGCGGATTAGTGAGGATGATCCTAAGGCAAATCTGATAGTACTGGAGAATGGTGATGAAATTTCTCCCATGTCCACCTCTGCTCCCACTCAGGGTGTCCTGGAAGCCTTGAATTTAGAGGGTCTGACTTATTTTTGGCAGCTAGCCAGGGTGGGGTGGGCCGTCCTTATGTAGATGCAGCTGGTAAATCGAATTTGGCCTTGAGCCCTGATAGCCTGATCTCCATCATTTTTCTTTTCTCCCCTGGACCCAGGAGGCAGCTCTTTGTTGACTAAATTCAGCCAGAGGCAGGGAACAAGTGACATTTCTCTTTCAGGGTGGAAAAACCTTGTGTTTGACAAAGTACCAGTGTTTGCCAAAGCTTTGGACATAAACACAAACGCTAATTTACTCTCATCAGCCTCGAAGGGTAGGACAACCTCTCTCATCCACAGAGTTTCCATGACGCCAGCACTTCCACTCACATCATTCCTTAAAAACAATCGCTAGTGGCATCTTATAAAGTAGGTGACGACTGCTAATAAGAGTTCCTTATTCTGACATAATGCTTTATACTTTCCAAAGCACTGTGACATTGGATTCTCAAATGTTTTAAAAATATATACAGTTGTTAAACAGTCTATTCTCACCCTCACAGCTGAAAACACTTCTACACATGTAATACCTAAATGTCTCCAAATTCTGAAGTTTTTATCACTTTCCTTTTGCTTTTTTCATTTTCCTCTCATCTATGGGGTTTTTGACCCTTTGGATTGCTGTTAACTTGTGAATTATACAATATCTAGTGCTTAAACGGATATAAGTTATCTTAACAATTTATATGCATGCAAAGCAAGGTAAACACAAATGCAGAAAAGTCCCAACCCCCCTAAACCAGGTGAAAAGAACCGGGTAGGACTATAGTACCTCCCTGTTGGAAGGTATTTGTGTTTGAACAGAGAGGTTGCCCCTGACTTGGTAGAGAAGACAGCAAAGCAAGATCAGCCGAGTTAACAACACTGCTGAATTCCTTACAGGAATAAGAAAATGAAAGAGGAGAGCAGAACACTAAAGTCATATCCCAGTGCTGAAAGGAAAAATGTGACAGAAGAAAATATTTAGGTTGCCTTTGAAATGGTTATTCAAAGCCTAGGATTGAAAAGCAAAGCAAAAGCCAGGTTTTTGAAAAGTATGATGATGGTAGTTTGTGCCTCATGGAGCTCTTAGTGGAACAGGCCGTGTATAATAGCTTTAGATTAGCAGCCTATCGAAGGTGATTTTCACATAGAAAATAATGTGAGGATGAGGAGGGAGATTTCATTGCCTTACACAATGCCAAAGCCTTGAGCGCAGGGCTCAAAGCATCTGTTCTGAAGGCTAACTCATTGCTTGGGATGCTGGGCTCAAAGAGGAAATAGAAATGAAGAGGTTTTACATGTACTGAGTAAAACAGAAAGCATCTCTACTATAAAAACGGTGATTGAGATTGACATCATTGAACCTTCTTAAATTTTGCAAGAGACACAAATATCTCAAATGTTATTCTCTGAGAGGGCGCCCATGCCCTATGTGTGGTGACCGTATGGTTATCATCAACATCTTGTGATGAACATCTTAATGAGAGGTCATAGTGAGTGTAGGGGGAGGTTTGAGCGTAGGGTGAAACGTAGCCATCTAAAAACTACAACACACAACCTGGCATCCTGATTATGTTGAAACCAAGAGGATCCTCCTCTCTGTTCCCCTCCCTTAGACACCCCGGAAGCTCTGTTCTAGTCTTGGTCAATGGGAGCATTTGGTTAGATTGGTTTTGGGGATATCATTTAGCAGCTGTGGAAGGGGCTGGGATTGACTTGTGCTCTGTTCAGGATGGGAATATAGTTTGGACTCACGGACATTTGAGATTGAATAAATTCAACTTTAGAAGTTCTTACAGAGGTATACATTCCAGCGGAAGACAGCTCAAGGCTACAATTACTTATGAAATTTCAATCACACCAAGACCGTTTGGATAAGATCGAACAAAAGGAAAGTTTGGGCTTTAAAAGTCTGTGGCCTTTGGAATTGCTATGGATGTTATAAGACATGAAGAATGTTGTTTTTGAATTTTACATTTTTTCTTGTAGTTTTGATAATGACCTTTTGTTTGGCAATGTTGCTGATATTGGAGGGTCATTATATTGCCTTTTGATTACTTAGGACATTGAGAAGCTTTATTAAATGCAGTGTGCATAATTTGGGATAGGGATTTAGCTTAGGTGACAGCATAGATTTGGCTTTAATTTAATTGAATTGAATCAATAGTCAGCTGTTGCTGTAATGATGTTGTGTAACAAACTATTCCAAAACTCAGTGACTTATAAAAATAAGGATTTATTTTTCTCATTCGGATCATCTGCAGCATTTCTACTTCAGGCTGCTGGTTGTTAGGTTGGGCTCCAGGTTGGTCTTAAGCCTGTCCTATGTGCCTTCATAGTCTTTCTAAATGTAGCAGCTGCCATCGTCTTCTCACGACTCTGAGAAAAGAGAGCAAAGCAAGCTCTTAAGGCACTGGTTCATAACTAGACAATGGCGTTCCATCCACATTCCTTTGGCCAAACCCAGCATCCCTGGAGTGAGGAGGTGCACTCTGCCCACTCTTGTGCACTGCAAGGTCTTATTAGAAGAGACTACGGAGAGCGGAGAACAATGATCTAATTGACCACAAGTAGTATGTTCTTGTTTTGTTGCAACCTTATTTTACCTTTTGTCTACTCAGAAACGCAGTTGAAAGTGTACCCAGCATCCTTCAAAAATCTTCCATGGTTCCCACACACTCAGGCCCATTAACTGTTTGCATTGGAACTAACCCCCAAATAACTGAATGAGAATCTTCTTGGACAGACTTTAGGGCTTTTTGTTTTTAATGATCATGGAAGATGATTTCAATGTACTCTTAGATTGTACTCCAGGAAGCAGTCCACTAACTTAGGAACTCATTTCCTATTTGATAATGGGGATTACTCTACTTTATTTAGTATGTACTTGCTAATTATTACTGAATGAAAACCATTCATTCTTTTGTGTTTGCAATTCACTCAGGCTGCACTAGACCCTCACAACTCACTAGGCCCGTCTTCCACTATTCCTCCTTGTCCAGAAAACCATTCACCCAAGTGTTCCTACCTAAATTCTGCTCTAACCCAAACCGTGAATATCCTAAGGTTCATTTCAAAGGCTGCCTTTTCAATGTATGCTTTCTTACTTTCTGTTTCTGTATAAACTATCAGGCCCCGCCATTTCTTAAAGGTAATTGTAGATAGATCGCCACCTCCAGATTAAAAGCATCTTGGTGGCAAGGACAGGCCCCATTTATCTTTGTCTTTTCATTTTCAAAACTCACCTACAGTTCCCTTTGAATGCCATCCCCACATGTAACATTTCCCCCCATCACCTACCCATCCATCCTCTCTGCCTTCCGTCCTGCTGATGTTGAGACCCCGTAGGTGGTGTTTTCAGGTTAGTGAGTCTTCCTTCTTCTGTTACTACTCTGTCTATACAGACCTCTCTTTGCTCTGTGATTTCCACTGTAACAGCTCCAGTTTCGCCCTTTTCATCTCTCCCGGTTCTTCACTTCACTAAGTATGTAGCAGCAGGGGATATGGATGTTTCTCCTTGAAGCCTCTGGCTGTAGTCTTCCCTTGAGAGCTTTCTCCCTGTTATTTTGAAACACATGTCATGAGGCTCTCTACCCCTTGAAGGAGAGGGGGGCCTTCCCATGCCAGTTTTGGTCACTGGCTTTAATCATTTTTAAAAACGTCCTCCTAATCCAGATGGAGAATTTTAACATTGTGTATGCATTAATGCCAATTTCCCAGCTCTTGAGCAGTTAATTCTTGCTAAGTGTGACCTGACATCCCCCTTATCTTTCACTTTACCTTTTAGTGCTTTCTTGCCCATAAATCTTAATGATTTTAAAGAGCCACATTCTTCTTTGGTAAGTGCATTGAGTATCATTAGGAATGTGTCTCTGATTCTATGGTGTTAGCAGAGGATTCTAAATATTTGGCTTTTCAAGATCACTTTGGGATCACTCCTAGCCTTGTCACTTTGCACTTGAGATGTAGTTATAACCCCTTCCCTACATCACAATTCTTGATGTTAGGAGGGAAAGTATCATTTCATTAAATATGTTTTATTCCCCCTCCTATTTTGCAGAAAAAAATTGTGTGTGTGTGGGGGGGCGGAGCAAAGGCTTTCCCAATATTTTGGTCCTTTGAAGAAGACTATGATAATGTAGCACAACTATAGTCTTACTTTTGAAATGATTTTTTGGTCTCCCGTAATCCCTATGAAATTTTTTCAGTGAAGGAAATGTTCCCCTGCCTCCAACTCCTTATGTGTATGACTTTTCTGATCCCTCTTAGGTATTAGGGTATTCCCAGGTTGCTTAAGTTGAAAACAAGACTTGATCACAGAAATCAGGGTGTCCACTCTAAGCTGCTACATAAGGAAGATTTTATGTCAGGTTTTCTCCTTTTGTCCATTTGGGGCTTGCCACAGGCTGGCCACTGGCAGGGAAACCGAAGTACGGTTCGCTTCTTCTCTGTGTTTTTCCTCTTCTTCCAGCTTGATAGCTGCTTGCCGACTCCTCCTAAGTTCAGAGTAGTGAGAGAGAACACTGAGAAAAGGACAGGAAGGGTCTAACTTGAACTTGTACTGTCTTAAGCTAGTTTCTCACTCATTGCTAGGGCAGCTACTTAAAGTTGATTCTTTCTCTCTAGGGTGACATCCAAGTTTATTTCAGAGATTGTCACCCTGGGGACCTAGCTCCATAGTTCTTTCAACTGAGGAACATGTATTTCCTGCTCCGCTCATCGGTCCCTCTATGGTCCCTGGAAATCTAGCATTTGCTTCCAGCCTTCTGTGGGGGTCCCTCTGCCCATTTACATAGCCTATTGGACAAGACCCAAGGCACGCTAAAGCTGCTATTCTCTCATGTATGTCCCATCTGGTAATGCCAGCCAATCCAGACATCTGTGCATGTCACAGCGGGCTGCTGAGCGCTCTCAGGCACACACCGGGCGCCAGCCTTCTGCTTCCAGCTGCAGGGAGCACATCCTGGCTAATAGCTACTTATTGGTCAGTTGATTTGAGTGTGTGATAAAATTGTTCTTTCCTTGTGGGTTGTCTGGGGGAAGACCCAAACAGCGTTCTGTTAAGAAGGAGGCAGGTGTAAACAATCGGAGTTCACAAGATCCAAGCGCCCACTGTTCTGCTTTAATCGTTGTTGCTCATGACCGTTTTTTTGGTCCCCCAGGTTGTGGTGAGGCGCGTCCTCGCTTCCCCACCATTGGTCTGCAAGAAGACAGTGCCTTGTCCTGTCTCCTGAGCTTCCCCCTGCCCTCCAGAGCCCTCTTGTGGTCCAGCCAGTGTAGCCCCAGTGGGCATATCCCATTCACAGTCAGGCTCATTTGATTTCTCAGCACTACCACCTGAAATGGTAGACGTGGAAAAACGAATTCAAATATGTTCAGTGACATGTTTTCTATCCGAGAACAAGTCTTGACTCGTGGTTCTGAGCTCTTTATACCCAACTCCTAGGGAGTTAAAAACCCCCATGCTTAGTACGATCCACAGAATTTCTGATCTGATTGATCCTGAGTGAGGCTTTGCTGGATTCTAAAGCTCCCTAGTTGTTTCTGTGCAGCAAGTTTGAAAATCACCAGGAGAGAGAGGGATGTTGTAGTTAGGGAAGGTTTTCTGAAATGGACACCCAGATAAAGCAGAGAGAGGACCAAAGGAAGACTTCTGGGATAACAGAGGAGCTCTGTTTCATGTTTAACCACTGGCTTTCTGAGAAGGAGAGCACTGATCTGTAGGGGTTGTGGCATTCCAATGTTGTAAATACTCCCACCATGGCTAATTTCAAGATACTGATGTGGTAGCACCGAGCAGAGTTGGGAACAGATGCTAACAGTTGCTCCGTGTGAGCCTGTAAGAGCTGACTTGGGCAGGCCGCTCTCTGAACAGGCAGAACGGGCTGGGCAGAGGCCACGCTGTTGTTTTGTGGGGTGGCTCAGTGTTTTTTTAGCTCAGCTTCTCCCTTAGGGACTGCGTTTTGAGCGTTTCCTTTATGTAATCGACACATCCACTGAGGTAGTCTCTTCACCCTACAAACTCCTAGATATGAACAAACAAGAAAATGAACTGGTTTTTTCCTGAAGGTGGCTTCTGTGTCCTCTCCAGAGTTTTAGAGATGCCTTTAAATTCCAAAGGGACATGCCGTGTTTTTCCTTTTCCTTTCCGGTTCTGTCACATCCTGCACATGTTATCACTTACCTACCAAAATCTGGTCTTTCTGTTCCTCTCTTCTCCCCCAATTCCTACAGCTCTTGACACTTGAGTAATGACTGTATTAGTTCTCCTTGACGTACTCCATGATGTTAAAAACAAATGACAACAACAATGAAAGCAAGTGGTCCGATAGAGATGAGACTTGTGGCCTTCTTCAAAAATTGCCCTCAGGTAAATACACAAAAACCGTTTATTTCCTCCTCTGAGTAAAACTGCTCTTCTTTTTGACCCTGGCCCGTGTGGCTCCATGGGTTGGAGTTCTGTCTCATAGATTGAAAGGTTGGAGATTGGATTCCTGGTCAGGGAGCATAACACAGGTTGTGGGTTCAATCCCCAGTTGGGCTGGGGCGTGTACAAGAAGGCGACCGACCAATTGAGGTTTCTCTCTTACAGCAATGTTTATCCCTCTCTCTCTGACTCCCTTCCTCTCTCTTTAAAAGCAATGTAAGAATGTCCTCAGGTGAGGATTAAAAACAGTTAAAAAAGACCGCTCTTCTTTTTGGACTTCGGGAGATCCTGTTAAACGAGCACACTCAATGAGAAATGGGAGTCGTGTGCAGGACAAGACATAATCAGAAGCATGAGGAATTACAGTGAGTGGTTTTTCATTTGCATAAGACCTATATTTTTTGCTGTCAGGAAATTATCCTTTTTTTTCCTTGAAAGCAGACAGAATGTCAAACACAAGTTGTAATTGGGCTATGTGAGTTACATACAGATTAATCCATTATTAGTCTAAATGAGAATCTTGATTCAGCAAGATGGTATTTATCATCCAATTGCTTTGCTCACATAATCCAAGTGACTTTGTAACTTTAATTGTATTGCATGTTCTAGAAATATTGCTCATGATTACACCCTGTTTGAAATAATTAGGTGGTAATTAGCATTACAAGTTTCTTTTAGAAATACCATCATTAGAAAGATTGCTAAATGAATTACCTGGCACTGGGGACTAGATTTTCTTGGCGTAAGTACCTTTCTCCACAGAAGGGGCAGTGATATTCAGAGGCATTCTTAGAGAGCGCCTGTATTAGTTTGAAGTCAATGTTATAACAGATCACCACAAATTCTGTGGCTTGAAACAAAACAAATTTGTTATCTCGCAGTGACTGTAGACAGAAGTCTGGCAGACTTCACTGGGTCTCCAGTTATAGGCCCAACGGGGCCAGAATCAGGGTGTCGGCAGGGCTTCATTCCTTTCTGGAGGTGCTACGACATAATCTGTTTCTTTGCTCTTTCAGGTTGTTGGCAGAATTCGGTTCCTTACCGTTATAGGACTGAGCTCCCTGTTTCTTCCCTGGCTGTCAGCTGAAGTTCATTGCCACCTGCATGCCTTGGTTTGTGCCCCCTCCATCTTCAGACTACCAATGGCAGATGGAGTCCTTCTCATGCTTCCAGGATCTGCTGCCTTTTTTGCTGTTGCATCTCTTTGACCTCAGCTGAGAAAAATTCTCCTCTTTTATGGGCTCTTGTGATTAGGTCGGGCCCAGCTGGATAATCCAGACTACACTCTCTATTCCGTTTCTTTAATCATAACCACGTCTGCAATGTTTCTTTTGCCATATAAGGTAACATGTGCTCAGGTTCCAGGGATTATGGCTCAGGGAGGAGGGTGTGGACGTGTTGGTGTGCGTGGGACATTATCAGCGTCCTACAGGGCCTGGGCTGCATCTGAGTTTCATTGGGCATATTGTTTCTTCTCAGAAATGGTAGTAGTAGAGTAGTAATTTCTCTTTCTTTTGGGCTATTGGCTGACTCCATCAGATAAAGACCAACAACTGAAGAACGTTTTGCTGTTTCCGGTATATCAAGATGCTATGAAAGGCAAAGAAAAGTGAATTTTAGTACCTGGTTGGTATTTTTGGAGGAGATATCAAAATGAGCTGTTGATTTTTAAAATATTGGCTTGTATAAGCGAGGGAACACTTATTTATTGAAGAGATGTTTGCTTAATTGTGTGTTGTGTATCTCTCACTAGTCGAATGTGAAAACAGGATGATAGCTTTCTCATTTACTATTGTATCCACAGAGCCAGGAAGGGGACTTGGCATAAAGTTACTCAATAGCTCCTTCATACAGAGGTTTTTACTGAAGGAAGGACTTGTCTTAGCAACTCCTGTGGCAACACCTGGCAGGGCCTGAGAGTTAAGCAGTGAAATGGGCGACATGGTCCCTGCCTGTCTGCTCACAAACAGACATTAAACAGATAATTATATAACTGATTAATTATAGTGGGGGTGAAACGCAAAATCTCAAAAGGGATACACATGTACTTCAATTATTTTATTATCACTTAAAGTATACCACTGGCCACCAATACTTTGATGGAGGCTCAAGACATTGTCTTTGAAGAGGGTTGGCTGAATGAACTGTCATCTTCCTTCTTACATAAATCATACCCAGAACGCATCTCCTGGGCTTCTAGTTTTTGCTTCCCTTCCATGGAGTAAGGACTCAAGATCGGGGTTGGCAAACCATGGCCTGAGCCAAGTCTAGCTTACGGTCTATTTTCATACAGCCCCAAGCTACAGATGGTTAGTACATTTTTCAGTGGTTGAATAAAAAAGATAAATAGTATTTTGTGACACGTAATAAGGGTATGAAATTCAGATTTCAGTGATTATAGATACTCTGTTGTTGGGACACAGCCATTCTCAGTCATGTAGGTATTGTATATGGCTGCTTTCATGCTGCGGTGACGGACCAGAGTGGTTGTGTGACAGATCGTATGACCCGCAAAGCCCAAATTATTTACTCTCTGCCTCGTGAGACAGAAAGTTCTCTCACCACCCTCAAAATACTTGAGAAGGAAAATGAGTGTAGAAACCTCGTAGATCCCCCCCCCCAATCATTTTCTTGGTTGTGTGTGTGTACCAGGAGGGGTGGCCATGGTGTGGGGAGTCAGGTGGCCACTTTCTAGTATATTACACCTTCCTGAACAACAGTTTTCTTGTGATCCCACTTTATCAAATCTTTTCAAAACATTCCATTTTTTTTTTTTCAGGAACAGCTCTCTTTCTTACTTAAGTCACATTTCATCAATTTAGACTGTAAGTCACACAGAGGTGCTAACAGGTGCAAACAGCCATCAATCAGTTTGGAGGGACTTAGGGATATCCAATCACTATAATACACACTTTAAATATCTTACAGTCTTATATGTCCGTTATACCTCAGTAAAACTGAAATAAGTAAGTTAACTCTTAGAAGAGCAAAATTCAGTTTATGGACGAACGTAGCTGACTGGTGAGTAGTCACCTCTGTTGGTGGGCAGCCGAGTGCACTGTCCCGGGGAGGAGCCCAGTGCCTTCAGCCACTAACAGAGCGAGGTCACCGTCCTACATTTTACAGAGGAGGGAGAGGTCTGGCGAATATCACAAGTGGGCCCAGGGGAGTTTGGTAATGAGGGCTTTGGCTGTGTGTAAGATTTGATCCAAATTAAATTTGCCTGTGATGTTTAGAACCATGAGTTTGTAGATGTCATGTAGTATCCTTCATGCAAGGTAACTCGCATCTGGAATTTTGAACTTTTGGCATTATTAATGTGGGGGAATATTCCATGTTTCTGTACTTCAAATCCCTAATTTAAAAGACTTTATTGCCAGAGTTGTCAGAACTCTGATTTGACTCTCCCAGAAACTCTGTCTTCCAAGCAAGATCAAAGGGAAAGTCTCTACGCTACTCTGTCCAGAATTCAGTGAGTAACTACACTTGTTCTTGGTGCTTTTGTCAGAGAACGTTCCTTCTGTCCTCTCTTAGTTCAGCACAGAGTATAAATAAAATCTCCTTAAAAATTTTTAATATGCTTAGTCATCTACCTTTGTTCTCTTAAACCAATATTCATTCTCCTGAATATTAATTTTAAATTATTAAAATGAGAACAATCATTGCGAAGTCTAACAAAGAATTAAAAAGGAACATCTCAACCAAATGAAGATGTTAAAAATAGCATCGAGGTGGATTCGGTACCACTTCCAGTTTAGAAACTTTGTGTTTGCATATTTCAGTGGTTCCTTTAGCCATGATCACCATCCCTCTAGTGAGCGACTGGCCATTTTCATGTTACAAGGCCCTAGGCTTCCAGAGGCAAAAGCAACCTCTCTCCATCTTTTCTAATTTGCTTCAGTAGATGTGATATGAAAAAAGCAAGCATTAAGGCAGGATCTCTTCTTTCTCTTTAGTTTCCCTCTCTGGAGCCAAGTTAAAATGGAGTACAGTCATTAAGAGGTTATCTAGTGTAACAAGCTTCCACCCAAGGCAGAGCAGGAGGCTGCGTTCCTCTGTGAGTTGTTTATGAAGTAGCTCATGGCTGACAATCAGTGAACTAAATCCTTCGACAAGGAGAGATTTACAAGGACTTGTCTCGGAGACGATGTGTTTCTACCACGTGGAGCAGAGCTGGGACCAGGGATTAGCAGCCCTGCACATAAATACAGCTCGAGGCTCAGGATGCCACAGCTGAGAGCTCTCAGTAGCCACTCTGTGTAAATGTGTTTATGGAATGAGTTCTAAATACTCAGTGTGTGCTTGTACGGGATTTGTATTTCTTCTAGGATCTATGGACCAGTTATCAGGGTGTCCTCCAGACACATACTGCAACCGTGGGGCTCGTTTTCTTGATATCTCAGGAAGCTGCAGTACTTAAGCCACTCCTCTGTTGCGAAGGAAGGAGCCACCCACTTTAAGTTTTCACCCCCAACTTGCTTCTGGCTTTCATCTGTGTATTGTCCTTCATAATAGGTGTCTTCTGGCAAGTTTGTTGTTAGATATGAGGAGGGGTGGTAATGGTAGGCGCATGCAGTGTGCTCATGGACATTTGCCGTAGCCTGAATGTTTCTGTCCCCTCCAAATTCATGTGTAGAAATACTAATACCCAATGTAATGGTATTAGGAGGTGGGCCTTTGGAAAATGCTTAGGTCATGAGAGTTCCACTCTCATGAATGGGATAGTTTTCTTGTAAAAGAGAATACACAGAGCTCCCTGGCCCCTTCTGCCACATGAGGACATAGCGAGAGGTCTGAAGCCAGGAAGAGGGATTTTATCTGTCCGTGCTGGCATCTTGATCTTGAACCTCCAGCCTCCAAACCTGTGAGCAATACATTTCCATTGTTTATAAGTTACCTGGTCTGTGATATCATGTTATAGCAGCCCAAATGGGCTAAGACAACATTTACTTGCACAGCTTTGTTTTGATGTGATGCATAATATAATTCTGTTAGCTCCCAGTGAAAGAACAGATGATCAGAGGTCACTTGTGCCAAGGGGTGTAAACATCTAGAAAAATACGCCTTGAAAGGATATTGAAGATCATCCAGGTCATCTCTGTCATTTTTTAGATGAGAAGACTAAGGCCACAGACACGTGGGGAATACATTTAACTTTCTGTGCCTCATTGTCCTCATCTGCAAATGGAGACCATAAGGGCGCTGATTCACGGGGCTGGCTTGTTTACTGAATTAGCAAATACGTGTGAACCACTTAGACCGATTCCCAGGAAGGAGTAAACACTCGTGAAACGTCAGTGGTGGCACCATTTCTACCACTGTCTCGACTCCTACTGCAGTGCTACTTCTGCTGCTACTACTATCACCTGACTAACTTCCCTAGCCCAATGTTGTCTGTGCCCAAACAAAAAAAACCCTTCAAATAAAGAGAAGAAATATATTTAAGCATTTGCATCTGAATGATATGTATGAGTATGGTATGTGTGTGTAGGTGTACTATGTGGGTGTTTAAACCTAGTGTGTGTATATCATTTGTGTAAAACTATCAGATGATCATCCAATTTGTCCCTGAACTCATGAGGAACTGCTCACATCTCGTCACTCTCACGTTGCTGGTTGGTATCAATAATGCATTTGCATTTGCATGTGACCTTGTCGGTGCACCTGATGAAACACGTTACTGGGGCATGTCTGAGAGATGCCTCCTATTGTTCGTTTTCAGTAAGTTGAGTCACAAAGCAGACTGAACTTTTCTTTTGTCTGTGTGCTCAAAATGGAACCCATGCGCAGTCGGCATAAAATATGAACTTGTATGTACTAGTTGCTCTCTGAAAGTTTATTCTTAGGAAGAGTACGAAATCAGTTGACTAAGTCCCCTGCCTGCTGAGTCCGTGTCCCCTGCCATAGTGAATTCAAAGGCTGACTGAACAAAGAGAAGCCCTGGTGGTTTACAGCAGTCTTACCTTGTCCTAAAGAACTTCCACTCACGGCCCTGCAAAAAGTGCCTGGCAGCTCTGCTATTAAGGACAAAAAACTGGAAACAACCTAAATGACCAGCAAGAAGAAAATGGAAAAACAAATTGCAATTTATTTATATAAGATACGACATAGCAGTAAAAATGAACTATAGCAATATGCAACAATTTAAGTGAATAGTGATAACAGTGGTAAACCCCGCAAATTCTGGAAGGTAGTATGTAGTATGGCATGCTTCTTCTAATGTTTAAAAACAAAACTGAACAGTGTGTTGTTTAAGGATATACACCCATGTGGTAAAACTCCCCATACATCTATACATTTAGATATTTACTTCTAAGTAGAAAATAAGTGAATAAATTAAAAGAAGACTGTGCATTGTCCACTGACAATATTGTATTATAATCATCATACAAATATAATCCAAATCTCAGCACCCGAAGAAGGAATAAAAAGGAAGGAAAAAAATAACACTTTTAAAAAGAATGATCTCAGGAAGCTATTGTTTTGCAGGAAAGAAGACTCCATGCCACATGCACTGTGTACTTACTGAACAAACCACAGAGTGTGACTTGGGAATGGGAAACTGTCATTCAAAAGTTCTCAAAAAGATTTTTTGTTTTATTTGATGACAACTGTTCTCTGTAGCCTTTTTCACTCCCTTAGTTCTGGCCAAGACATTACTCTTTATATTTGAGTCCATGGGGTAGGGCTATGAGATAGCCTTTGTAGTAAGCTGTTTAAAAGAACTCAAATCTGGGAACATTTCCATTCCTTCCAGTCCTGCTGAAGCCCAGTGCAGAAAAATGGCAACTGATTCTGAGGACTCATCCTGTGAATACATGAAAAAAAAAATCCCAGTGAATCCTTTCTTCTACCACTGTCTCCCTTTCCCCCGCTGCTGGGTGTTTCCTTCCTGCAGTGTGTTAGGAGGGGATGCGCCCCAGAGCAAGAAGAGGCCAATGGAAGCCACGCGGCTCAGCCGGGGAGCCCCCTGGGAGCAGCACAGTATGTTTGAAGCATCTGTCTGGGATTCTCCTCTCCCTAAATGCCTGGCCTTTGTAGCGTTTTAAGTCGAATGGCTGCTGCTGAAGAATAACAAGGAGCACACCTGCATGTCATGAAGTGCAAGGGTGGGCGCCAGGGAGAGGGCGGGACTGGCAGGCAGTTTCCTTGCCTTTCCCTTGATCTCTTCGGAAGACAGTGACAAAGCTCTCTTGAGGTCAGCTTAGAGTTTTGGGCCAATTCCAGTGTTTTCCGTTGGAACCTTCCAACTTGCCAAACTTATTTCTTCGGGTCTGATGTGGAGAAGTCTGATTGAATTTCCCCTCTCTTTCTGCAGTGTGGAGCGAAAGCACGGGCACAGAGGAAAATCAGACGTTTCTGCTGGAGGCCCACCTTGAGCAGCCCAGGCTGAGAACCTGTGTCCCCAAGGGTCTGGCAGCGTAGTCCAAAGTGGCTTTCTACCAGTTCTGTAGGTTTGGGAAACTTTTATATTTTATCCTAATTAATACAAAGTTTACCTTCCACTCAGTAACTTACCTGTTTGTTTTAATGAAAAAAAAAATTTCCTGCCCTAACTGTCAAAACAAAACAAAGCTTCTGGAAGGTATTTATCCTATGACTTCTGGAATCTCTTGAACACATCAGTACATATGCCCACGGGGAGTCATACCTCAGTTTAACAAGTACCCAGTTAGGCCGTGTTGAAAAGTGTTTTCTTTCTTCTATGTCTGGTTGTTTCACAAAGTTAACTTGTTTAAATTGATTAATTTTATTAAATTGATTTATCTTTAAATGTTTTTTTACCTAAGCTTTAGATGAAACCACAGATGTGTAATCGGTAGTAAGAGGCTAATTATTACTTTGTATGCATGAGATATGAAGCAGGCTGATTTCTATTATAATGTATAGAAGATTATTAGCATGTAACACATTTTTGTCAAAATAGCCTTAAATTTATTTTTGGAACTAAGAAAAGTATAAGTAAATAAAAACACGTAGGAACATTAAATACTAGAGCAATTACAATAATGATCTATGACTAGGGTATATATGACTGCATTAATAATCTAACAGCCTTATTCAAATCGATGGTCTACCTTCCTTTTTGCCACATTTCTTCTCATTTTTTTCGGTCATTAACGTTGTCTAGGAAGGCAGTTAACTACTTTCTATTCATATAGAGCTCCCAAATTTGCATAATCAGCTTTCCCCTCTCTCCGGAGCCCCAGAATAGCCTGTTTCATGTAAATATCTTATAGTATCTTGAACTCAACCGTGGCAAAAGCGGAGCTCCATTTCCCAGTTTAGTAAATGCCACTACCAACTACCCAGTTATTCCAACCCCAAAGCAGATACTATTTTTGATTTTTTTCTCCTCATCCTTCCCCATCTCCAAATCATCAGCAATTCTCGCAGCTTTCTCTACAAAACCTGGAGGGAATCTGTCCACATCTCTCCATCTTCACTGCTACCACTCTGGTCTGGGAGACCCTTAGTTCTTTCCTGGACTGTAGCCTGGCTTGCACTTTCGATGGCACATCCTTCTTGTTCCACCAGCAGCTAAAGTGAAGATTGAAGAGTGTAGTCGGGTGTGGCCCACCCTTGCTCAAAGCCCTCATTTGGAGCCCTTGGCTCTTGGGGATACTACATAGCCCCCGTCCCCCAGTCATGCTGCCCTCTCACATCCCTCTCCCTGTCCCTCTCATCCTGTTTATTGTGCCTCAGCTGTGAGACTTTATTTGTGTTTCCGGGAGTCTGGTTTCTGGCCTGGGGG
>PVKM010034574.1:0-15511 GCA_004027735.1 Carollia perspicillata
GAATTTGAGCCCAAATAGAGGACTTAGTGACTCCCCATCCCTGGTCCTTTGGCTTTCAGTAAGCCTGTTTTTTGGGCCAGCAATGGTGGGGACAATGGGTAGGGCTGATAAAGTGTTCTGGGAGAGGAAGGTTGTCCTGAGCCGACTTGCCCACCCGTGACTCACCTTCTCAGGCTTTCAGAGGATCTGGGGACAGCCTGACCCAGGTATAGAAGTAAAGTGTGGCTCTGCTAAGTTGCCTGAAACAGGAACCCCTCTGGGTCCCAGCTGGTTTCTCGGGTGGAACCACTGCCTTAGCTGATGTCTGGGAGTCCTGTAGGCCTGGGGACTGCCACCAGTCATGGCCCTGTCATAGATGGCCCCAGGGTAGAAGGCACATGTGCTCTGATGTGACAGGAAGAGGTCTCCGTGCTAGTGGCATAGGACTAGAGCGTGTCCCCTGCACCTGTCTTCTGCCTAGGGACACAGCACCTGAGAGAAGCAACTGTGCTGAAGAGAGAGGGTTCAGAAGAGGGAGGAGGGGCTAAATGGGAGGGGCTGGGCTTCCAGGTGGGGAGCATGGGTGCAGTCAGGCTCTCTTCTTCAGGGCCCTCCCCACCTAGGGCTCCAGTGCAAGCTGGGAGAAGGCAGCATCCAACCTGGAACCCAGAAAAAACAGAAGAGTTGGAGAAGTGTCCCACTAAAATAGTACTCCCTTCCATCCTGTGGAAGTAGCTACATTTCCACTGTGGGGCCTTTTCCTCCTTCTTCTGAGTTTTGAGGAGGATACTTCCCAGTGTGGGGGTCTTGTGCAGGTTCCTGACCTTGACTGCCACTCATCTCAGGCCCCTTCTCATGTCATCATCATCATCTTTATCCTCATTTTTGCAGTTTTTCTGAGTGACTCAATAGTGACAATCACAGTAAGAGTGATCAATCCACACACACTCCCCAAGGTACCACCTGCTGCCCAGAGCACTTTAAAGGCCTGGGGATGCACAGTAGGGCACAACAGAATGGCCCTTTCACCTCAGAGTGTTACCTGCAGGGAAAGACATAGGCACTAAAGGAAGCCATCACTTATCTCAAGTGTGTGTGTGTGCATGTGTGTGTGTGAGAGAGAGAGAAAGAGAGATTTCAGATGGAAAAGAGGCAGGTTGAGCAGGATGTGGTTAGGTCAGTAAAACTCAGAAAGGTCAGGCCCAGGGTGTCCCTCTAGGGACCTGGGGAGGGTGCTCCTGGGGAACTTGAAGGGGTGAGAAAGTTCAGACCTCTCAGATCTCACATGGCTTTCCCTCCCTCCACCCAAGTGGCAGAGAACAGCAGCCCAGAGCCAGTGTTAGAGGTTTAGGGGAGGCTGTGACTCCCAAGTCAGGGCTCTGCCTCACCTCAGAGGACCTTAGAATACAGGCCTTCTTCTGGCTGAGGCTCCAGGATATTTGGGAGCCCCTGTGGACTGGGCCCTCTTCCTGTCTTCCCTCCTCACCTGGTTCTCCCATGACCCACTTTCTCTGAGCTCTGGAGCCAGACAAAGCCTTGGCTTCCAGAGAACTAAGGCCTCACAACCATGTGTTTGTTGGATCCTCTGGTACCCCTGTTTGTCCCCAAGGCTAGAGGCTGTGAAGCGAGTGGACCTCTGAGCTGTGTCCATCCTGATTACCTTGGGCAAGGCAGAGGTGGGGCAAGAGGTGGCAGCAAGGTACCAAAACCCACTGTTTCCTTAGCTCCTACCCTGCTGGAATTGATGCCCCTAAAAAAAGGTGGCTGTGGAGTAGATTATACCAATGGGACCTTGAGGGAGGCAGTTCAGGCAACACCTGGACCCTCAAGGAGAGCAGGTGGCCAGCCTTGAGCAAACACCTCTGTTTGCTTTTTGCCTTGTGGGTGGCTCCACAAAGTATAGCAGACAGGGTACTACCACAGAAAGGTCACCTGTACACCTACATATACAGGTGTGTGCTCACCTAGAGGGCCTGCCAGTGCAGGCTCTCAATGACATCAGCAGTGTCCATTGGGGCTCTTCAGACCTGCTCAGGGGAAGCACCTGTGCCTCTCTAGGCTCAAGTCCTAGGGGCCCCAGTTTCCCCTCCCAGATTCAGGTGCTGGCAGCCTCACCTCATTGCAATCTTGGGCCTTCACTCCTCTGTGACATGGGTGCACATGTCTGGGTTCTGTGTGGCCCAGAGCTCCAGAGAAGTGCCTAAGGGACAGTGTGGCCCTGGAAGAGGAGGCAGTGAGGCAAAGTTTTGAGCTCTTCCCAGAGCTCCAGCCCTGACCTGGACTCTGATTGGAGAAAGGTATCTGCTGTTAAAATAATCAGAAAGCCCCTGGCAAGGCAATGGCCATGAAAAGTGGTTTTAGGCCACCCCTTACCCCACATGTACCTATATGACTGCCAAAATATTCTAATAATTCTCACTCTTCCAGAAAGGGAAAAAGAAAAATATATAATTTCCTTAAAGTTAACTAATAGCTTGAAAATGCTAGGAACAATATGTGTTCTTTGTGCCAGGATCCAATGGCGGGGGTGAATGTGGGGGCTGAGCTGGGGGTACATAGTGATGATGGGCCTTTGAGCAGAGGGAGGGAGTTTATTGAGCTTCTTCCTCAAACTTTTCTAGCTAGTGAAACAGGCAAAGACAGTGAAAGGTGAAAGACACTTAAGCCAGCTGGTCCTGGGCACTGGCTCTCTCTTTGCCTGCTCTCTATCCTGCCCTTCTAGCACTGGCTGTGGGATCTACTGTTTCCCCTTCTGTCCTTTCTGGAGAGGAGAAAGGTTGGAGTCAGGAGTAGGGATCTGCCAGTCACCACTTAGCCACAGAGTGGATGTAGTGCCTGTGTGTAGAAAAGCATTAACAGGCACTTAGCACCACCACTAGGAGGGGTTGAGCCTTTTTAGATGGGCAGCCTGAAAGTGATCCTTGATGGACCACAGACATGACTCCACAGAACCTTGAAAAGTCTTGACCAAGGATCAGCTGGGATTTTCTTTGCTTCCCTATATTCCTGCCTAGCTGTATCTGCGAGGGCTGGTGATATTGCACGTGGTAAGTGAAACCACTACAAGTTTCACTGACTCAACAGTGTGTGTGTGTCTCCTCCTCAGGATACCTCCATCAGCCAATCCACACCTACACCTGGGGGTACATGAGGAGGGGCTCAGAGCTCTAAGCAACCAGGCCTGGAGGGGCCCATGGCAAGCTGCCCAGGTTCAATACCCTCCTGGGGATCTCTTCTCTGGACATGTGCCCCTACACACCAACTTTTCCAAGTCAACCTCTCCCAGTCAACACAGCAAGCACCTGTGTTGGGCCTACCAGCTAGGGGAGGAAAGGGAGAGGGACAAGGTGACAAATAATTACCATTTCCTTCTGTTTTCTTTTAAGGTCAAGTTCACATAACATATAATTCCAGATTTTAAAGTAAACAATTCAATATCATTTGATAGCGTTGTATAGGCATCACCTCCAGTTGTTCCAAAACTTTTTTATCACCCAAAAGGAAACCCCGAGTCTATGGAGGGGCTTTGCTCACAGAGCACCCCCACCACCTGCCGCCACAGATGAGAATAAGTCTACAAAGACGTGATCTGCTTGGGGAAGAAAGGTAGTCAATCTTTCAAAGGAGAAGGGCCTTGAGCCTGTTCCTCAATTGGCTTTTATTGGGTTTAATTTGCATATGAATACAGGGTGTATACATAAAGCTCATCAATCATTGTCAGGCAGTAATGATCAAACAATATATAACATTCAAAGAACTATGAGGGCTTATTCTGAGTCAGAGTCAGATAGACAAAGGGCCATAAAACTTTGGGAAACAAACTCATTTTATGCTTGGACCTTATCATTTAAACTGAGGGCATTCTTAGCAAAGCTGGTCTCACAGAATTTTATGCATTCTTTCTTAGGCCTGATCACCCCAGGGAACCTCACTTTCCAGCACAGGGCCACATCCACCTCTGGCATTGTTTCAGGCTTAAAATCAGGTGGGGGATGCAGGCAGCCAAGAGATTAGGAGACTTCTTACAGATAGAATGGGGACTCGGGCTATGACAAAACTGAGGGGTGAGGGTCCATAACCCCTTTTCTATAGTCCCCTAAGTCCTTCCCTGTTGGCCCCTTCATGACTGTGCGTGTCTTAGGTTGTCTTTCCCTTGAGGAATCTTACCTGTCATTGGCTAACCAGTCATCCACCTGGGGCCAAGCAGGGCAAAGTAAAGGGGACAGAGGTTGCACCCCTGCTGGAAAAATAAACTTTGTCTCGTTAGTGGTGTATGGTCTCAAGGTCTTTTTACTCAGCCTTAGCCATGAGAGTTACAGCTTCTGAAACCAGGCAGGGTGGTTCCTAACACATATCCATTAAACAGTGCTGCCTATTTTCCCCAGCCCCAGCCTCTGGTAATTGCCACTCTGTGTTCTGTCTCTCTGGGTATGTCCATTCTGGATATTTCATATCCACATTGTAGCATGTATCAGTACTGCATTACTTTTGAAGGGTGAGTAATTTTCCATTTCATGTATACATTTATTTATCCATGACATTTGGGTTGCATCTGCCTTTTGGCCATCGTGAGTAATGTTGCTATGAACATTCATCTGTTTGAATCCCTGTGTTCATTTCTGTTAGGTATATGTGTAAGAGTGAAATTGCTGATTCATATGGTAATCTTATGATTTTTTTGAGAAACTGAAAACTCTTTTCCACAATAGTCAAACCATTTTACATTCTCACTAATAGTGTGTAAGCATTCCCATTTCACATCCTCACCAACACTTTCTGTTTATTTGTTGTTGTTTTTTCTTAATGATAACCATCCTAGTGGGTACTACATGGCATCTCATTGTGGTTTTGATTTGTGTTTTCCTAATGTGTAGTCATGTTTAGCATCTTTTCATGTGCTTCTTGGTCATTTATATCTTCTTTGGAGAAATATCTATTCAGGTCCTTTGCCAATGTTTTAATTGAATGATTAGTTTTTTTCTATTTTGGGGTTTACTTTGCTGTATCAAATCTGCAAGTATTTCTGAGAAGCAGTTTCATCCAGTGGCATTTGTGCCAGTGTCTGAGCCCCAGGCCTCTTTTGAGGAGGACATGAGTTCATCTGATACCTTGTATGGGAGTTGAGTCACCATGACAACACTGGGACCCTGAGGACATTCTCAGAAGACATGAACTCTAAAGCCACATTGAGTGCAAACTTCCCAGAAGCAATGGTGTGCGAAAGGTGCTGATGCCTAGAGACTTCCCTGTGAAGGACATGGAAAGGGAAGGTGCTGGGAACCAGTGACCCACCAGCTTACCTGACAAGGCAGAGCTCTGCAGCTGGGGAATCCAGGGCTTCCCTGTCTTGCTAGCCCTCAGTCCAGATTGTAAAAACAACCAGGCAGGTGGGGTGGATTACTGTAATTGCCAAATTGCCACTGTGTGACATCATGCTGCCCATCTGTTAAAGCAATTTTTGGGGACAGTGGTGCTGACTGAAGCAGTGCTGCCACCTTACACAACCGCCACAGCCCAGCACAGAGGCAGGACGGCCTTGACTGTGAGGAGTAGCAGGAAGCCTTTACAGGCCAGGACAGATCCGATTCCAGGTTGGGGGAGGGAGAAAGGAGGAGAACTGGCTTCTGTCAGCAGGTGCTCTGTGCCTGGGCCCTCCCAGAAGTGCTTCCAGGGAGGAGTTCACAGCTGGGAACAGATCCATAAAGGCCAAGTGCCAATCAGGTCACACAGCCAGGGGTGAAGGACCATGGGCCAGCTCTTCTCTTTTCTTTCTGCTTCCCCCTGTCACACTGAAATCTCTCCTTCAGACTTAGGCTCATGTCTTCCTGCTTTATCATTATGGCCTAGGAGGACATGTGTGGTTCCAATCTTATTCCAGCCCCATGTCCCTCACCCCACAGTGGCCAGCTGGGCCAAAGCCCACACCAGGGTCCATCATGTCTCTCGGCCCTTGGTCAGGAAGTTAATTCCATGACTGCTCCTGCACAGACGTCACATAGACTCATAGGGGAATCAGAATTTGATCTGGAAGGAGCCTCAGCAGTAGGTACTACCCTCTCATTTTATAGATGGAGAAATTGAGGCCCGGAAGGAGGTGTGAATTGTCACATGCAGGGTAGATATCCGTTGATAACTTGGTTGCCATGACCCCTTCTCCACATAGCTACCTGAGCCCTGCAATTGGACTCCTTTTTTTACTCTTAAAGTTGAGGTATTCAAAGTCTGGTGCCCCCAGGGGACTTGAGGACAGCAATAAAATGCAAGTGACATGGGCCCCACCACTGGTATGCTGGGTGTGCATCGGGGCCTTCAGTACTCACTGGCTTGTCTGGCCCTAGGTCCACATTCTGCCAGCACCTACCTCTCTCAGAGTCTTCCCCAGCTCTCTTATCTCCACCATCCCAGCAAAGCAGACCCTAAGGCCTTCTTTGGGGTCCCCTGTGCTCATGCTCACAGCAGGACTGCAGAAAGGAGAGGACAGCACTGTGACATCTCAATCCCGCCCTCCCCACAGAAGGAGGGGGTGTGTGCTGGGGTCAGGAGAGCAGATTGGCTTGGCAGAAGTCCCCTAGTCCCCAAGAAGATAGGGTTCCCTTTGAGGGGGCTGACTCACAAGTATGACAAGGAGGCATGTCCAGACTGCGGTGGTCCCAATGAGGCCCAGCTCTAACAAACAGGGTGCTGAGGGCTCATGGAGACATCTTTGTCCCAGTCACCATGTGTAGGTGGCCCTGTGTGGGTGCTGCTCTCCCAGGGGCTGGCCTGACTATCCCCCCCGCCACCAGAAGTTATAGTCATGAGTCACCATCAACATGCAGAAGAAGACTTTGCTGAATCCACCTTCTCAATTGTTTGGTGGTAGTAGGACCTGATAGGGCCATAGGGAAGGACCCCTCAAGACTCACTTCTGTGCTCAACAGGGATGAGTCTGTCACATCTCTAGCATCCTTGAGCCCCTGGCAGGTGGCTCTGTGCACACAACAACCATTACTGTGTTTTTCCCAGTCATGCAGAAACAGCCTGAGCAAACCTCTGCCCCATTATCCTTTCCTAGGCCTTCACGCTATTTCACAAAAATGTTAAAGGGCAAATTTATGTGAAGAAACATTTAGAAGCACTTGCCTTTTAGAAGAAGGTAAAGGAGACTGTGGATGTTTATTTATGGTAATATTTCCCACCTGATCTGCAAGTAGGTGGGTGGGTGGCCTGGGTCCCCAGGTCACAGTGCACTTGTGGGCATGGCTGACCCTGAGCAGGAGCACTGTGGCTTTGCACATTGCTCTGTGGCAGCCCTGGGCTTAAGGCCCACCTCACTGTCTATGTGGCCTCGTGCCAGGTATTTAGCCTCTCTCTTTACTTTGGTTTCCCCCTCTATCAGACAAGGATCATAATTGCTCCTACCTTTGGCAGTTGTGTTGATTAAGTAGGATAGTGCATGTGAAACACTTTGAATGGGGCTTCTCACAAAGAATGCTCTGTAGAAGTCATGCTAGTTAATGTTGAACACTAGCAACATTAACTGTTGGTGAGAAGGGTGCGTGGGACAAGGGTACAAAAAATGGGCAGGCCAGGGGTGGTATACCCAATGCTTGCTGGGGCTGCAGGAAACAAGAGCCCTAGAGCCAAAGGGGTCTGGTGACCTGCACAAGGTCATGAGCAGGCCTCTTGAGTGGCCATTCTTTTTCCAGAAAGGCCTTACACTGAGTAAGAAATTAATTGTAACCTAATTGACAGTTGCCTTTGTATAGAAGCCGGAAGGCATTGCCATTGATGCTGGTGATTAACTTGGCAGCTGGGAAATTACATTTTGGCAGGAGTGTCCATCATCTTAGTCCACTGCAGCTGTTTTGGGCAGTGGTGGGGAGAGTGTAGGTAGTAGCCGCAGGTATATGCTGGGTGCAGTTTGGGGCTCTGGTCCCTGGAAACAAAAGGTGAGGGCCTGTAGGCAGAGGATAAGTCTGGGCTGCTAGGTCCCATGCTGACTGCAGATCTTGGTCCCCCAAACCTCAGCCAAGCCAAGCCCCTTCCCCGCCTTGGGCAGAGGACTCTATGGATGATATGGATTTTGGGAGAACAAGACCTTGTTTTCAGTTCCACCGTGAGTGTGAGAAGTGAACTCTGGACTTGTTTTACAGCATGGAATGGGGAAAGTGATATCCCTAACCTATATGGATAGCTCAAGCAAGGTGTGTGAACAAGGACTTTTCACAAGCATAGAGGAGTCCCTGTGTGTGCAGGTACTGTAGGGCTTCGAAAGCAAGGGCTGGCCCTGGGTCTCTCCTCCTCCACCAGATGCTCTTCCAGATGGCCAGCCACGTTGCTCAGCCAGGGCCCAGGAGGACAGGTGTCAGGAGACACACCTCGCGTCCCCTGCCTTCTCCCACCATGGACAACCTCATGGGGGTTCAAGCTAGAGGGACAATGGTGGGAAGAGCCTTGAAAGCTGTGCTATGTGTAAAGCCCTGGACCAGACAGGTGGGTAGAAGACCTAGGCTTTGTGCCAGTTGTGGAGCATGGACAGCTCCATTGCTCATTCCTGAAAGCCTGGGTACTCAATGTGTACCGGGATGGATTTTGCTCTTTTCCATGCACTGGGCTCATCAAGTTTGCTATTGCTGTGTGTCCAGCCCAGGAAGGCTACTCAGCCTTGTGGTCACAGTGGCACAGTGTCTTGCAGCTATTCAAGGCCAGGTAGGTTCACACAGGATTTGGGCATAGGGAAGAAAAATTTGTGGAGCCATCAGGATGTCTCACATGCATTTATTCTGGGATGGGGTGATCCATTCATGTGGCAAGCCATATGTCATGCCATGGGAAGTCTGAACTCCCTTATATACTAAGTGCACACAAAGCTGGCTGGGTGCCAAGATATTATATAACAAAGTATGATTCTGAGCATGTGGGCCCATTCTCAAGGTTATGGGAATACTACTTATCTTAGTTGCACAGATATCTGGGTGAGAGAGCCTGACTACCTCCATTTTCCCTTAAATCCACCCCTTTGGGGTTCCTCACCATGCAATCTACACAAGGGTATCTTCCACTAGGGTCCCTTGGTGAGGAGGGCAGAGCCCTTTACCCAAATGCTGCAACAGCAGTACAAACTGAAATAGCACACAACCAGAACACAAGTGCTGCCACTAAAGATGGAAAGGACCCACTGCTACTCAATGGTTAGGAATGCCCACCATTCCTCCTAGGGATCACCTGTCAGGCGTTCAATAGCATGGGTCTCAGAAGCTAATGCTGGTAGAGCTTGGCTAACATTATGATAGACATCTAGAATGTATATATAGCACCCAGCCCCTAGGGCACATACCCCACCCTGTGATGCAATTAGCATATCTAAGGCTATACGATTTTGTAAGGCTACTTTTCTTAATTGACACACTTCCTCATTTAAGAAGCTTAAAGAATCCTGTGTTGCATTCAGTGCATGGGCAGTTTGCAAAGCCAAAGCAGTTATCTCGGTCTCTGACTATTGAAGCAGCTTGAGGAGAAACAATAGCTAATGGGTAATACCACCAGGAAGTACGCTTTACCCGGTATTATGCCTTAAATGCTTCCCACTTGGTTGGCTGGATTGCAAGAGTTTTCTGAACTTGAGCATGCAAATGAGGCCACCCCCAGGTACAACAGCCAGTCCAATTTCCAGGCAGGCAAGGCCACCCATGTGAGCCACACACCCAGAGGGCCCCAGTGGGAACTGCAGCCCACATACCATTCTGTGCCTCCCAGTAATGATTCAGAGTATGAGTCTGACACAAACCTATTGGATTCCAGCCCACTCAGGCTTGTCCTTTGAGGTTCTCAGTACAAAGAGGAGCTGGTCCAGCCAGCTCCACAGCCTCAGCCATGGGCCACCCAGAGCCATCCTGTATGGAGTAGCTGCCTAACGGCCAGGGCTGGTCATACTGCTGCTACGCCCCAGCATAGATGTCAGTCCCATTGGTTCCACTGGTTCTGTAACCAAGTCCAATTTGAGACAGAAGTTGGAGAAATGCACCATGGGAAGCTGGCAGACGTGTTCAGGGGGATTTCAGTGAAGACCCAGCATGCTGATTGGTCAGCTACTGAGGCATAAGTATGTACCCAGTCCATGAAGGTGTTACTTTGCATCCTAGGGGCAGAAAGACAAAGCAGTTATCAGAACTAACAATGGCAAATTATGATACTCAGGCAATATACAAGCAAGTTTCTGGTCAGCCAATAAGACACTGGCTGTCAGAGAAGTCTTTCCTAAGCATGAATATCATACCTTGCGCACCTCAACTGGGGGTTCAGCATCTATTTGCAACAACAGTGGAGAACTCATAATGGGCCATAAGGATGTCACCAAGCTGCTATGCAGAAGCATCTTGTGGTCTGCTGGCCCTGGGTATGTTACCTTTAAGATTGGGGGCCATATCCCAATTACCCAGGGCACAATTTGCAACTTTCTCTCCCTCACTTGTCCTGAAAGGGCAACAAGAGCCACCTAATGCATTTAGGGGGGTGGGCTTTTATTTCCCAAGGCCATGTCCAAGTGGCTGTTTGCCCTTACTCCAAGCCCTCAGGTGCAGGCAATAGAATATTTTCTTATTTTCCCATGCCTGGTTTCAGCAAAGCATCCTTAGTCTTACTTTAGCTGAGTTGGAGCAGCAGTCTGGTGGAGCAGCACTTCCTGGGAGATGGTCCCCCACTCCGACTCCTCTCATTTAGAGTCCAGAGAGCAGTTCGTAAGTGTTTCATCTAGCCCCCCAGCATAGGGGTGGCAGCTGTGGCTCGTAGGCCCTGCTTTAAGAGATGATATACCATTCAATTATCTCAGCAGCTTGGGTGTGACAGGCCACATGGAATTTCCCATCAATCTGCAGGTCTCAGGCCCATTATTGCACTAAGGCTCCAGTAAAATGCGTCCCCTGGTCGTGTTCAATGATCAAGTGTTGCACATAAGCACTGTTCCAACACAACGATTACCACTTTCTGATCTGGGTGGCATACGGGGTATGCTGCTAAAGGTCCAGTAGCTGTGTCCACACATGTGATTGCATACTTATACTGCTCTGAACTAGGTAGGGGCCTGATTACATCTACCTGCTACTGGGTCAGCAGTACCGGTCCCCGTACCACCTTCCCAGTAATTCCCACAGGCCTCTCGGGCTGCTATCACAAGCAGATAGCACAGGTCTCCCAAGCTTCCTATACCCTGCTAAGGTCACAGGTAACCCCCAGGCTTTTTTAGTAGACCACGTGGTCTTCTCTCCAGCAGGCGATGGTGTAGCTGCTGAGTGACTTCTGTTCCTGACAGCCCAACAGGCACCTTTTCCAGCCATTGCACCTTGGCTAGTGTGTCAGCTGCATCATTTCCAGGGGGAGCAAGGGATGCTTGCCCAGTCACATATACAGTGATTTGCTTCTGGTGGCCTAATTTCCATAGGCTTTGCCATAGACATGCCCCAATAATAGCCTATGGATAACCATCCATTTATTTTCCTGCCATGTAGAGATCCACAGTGTTAGCCCCCAAAACACCACCCAGCTATCTGCAAATAGTCAGGGGCAGTGCTTCATTGGCATCCATGAGCCACATGGCTCATAGTTCAGCCAATTGGCTACTCTGACCTGCTCCAGTATCAAACCAGATCGTGTCTGTTTCTGGTTGAATTGCCACAGCAGTCCACACAGCAGCCTGGCCCCTGTTGGACCCATCAGAATACCATGCATCTGAGGGAATAGGTGCCCACCCTTCGTGGAAGGGGCTAGCTACCATTTATTCTATAGGGGCAGAAGTAGTAGATTTTTCATCTACGTAGGTAACAGGACCCAACACTTCCTGCAGCTCAGTCCATAGGGGGTTAGTCGACAGAGTACTACTTTGTTACAGATAATCCTCCCACTTAGCCATCATGGATGTCTGAGCCATCTCACTGCAAGGCTTGGCCATATATAGCCTTGGATCCACCTGGCATTCGGGTAAGTAGTCCTTACTGTCACAGGGGCAGTTCCTGTTATAGCCTCAATGGCCAACAGGGCAGCATACGCTGCAGCCAGTTGCTTTTCAATCAAAGAGTACCATACCCTTGTTCCCTTCCACAGTTGGAACCAGAAACCCAAGGGCTGACGTAGCCATTCCAATCACTGCCGCAGACCCCATCCACAACCTTCTTGTGCCACATGCACATCTAGCTCACAGGGTCTAGCAGGTTGCAGAGCATGCAAGGCCTGAGTGTGTTTAATGATGTGCTTCGCTCCTTGGAATGCTTGTTCCAAGACTGGGGTCTAGTCCCAGCTTGCTCCCTTTTTTACCAAAGCATACAAGAGGTAAATAACTTGAGTGAGGTGGAGCATGAACACTCGCCAGTAGTACCCTAGCAGGCCCCAAAATGTCTGGAGCTGTTTCACAGCAGTAGGGGTAGGATACGCCTGAATTTTATCCATTACCGTATCAGGGATGACTTTTGTCTTACCCGACCAGACAATCCTCCAAAATTTGACAGATAATCCAGACCCTTGCAGCTTGGCTTGGTGGATTGCCCAGCCACATGACTTCAGGTATGACAGCATTCACAGCACTGCTTTCTCTAACTCTGTAAGAGAATCACTGGTTAGCAAAATGTCATAAATGTAATGGAACAGACACACTCCTGCAGACCATGGCCACTTAGCCAGATCCTCCACCACAAGTCCATGACAGATAGTTGGGCTGTGCAAGTACCCTCAAGGGAACACTGTAAAAGTCCATTGTTGGCCCTCTCAGGTGAAGGCAAACTGATCTTGACTCTCCAGAGCAATATCAATACAGAAAAAATAATTTGCTAGATCAGCTCCAATATGGTAAGTTCCTCCCTCATTAGTTAATCATTCCACCACAGAAGGGACCACTGCACATATTGGAGGAATGACTTTATTGAGCTCCCAGTAATCTACCATCATCATTCTCCATGTGCCATTTGACTTCCTCATTGGCCCCATGGGGGAGTTAAAGGGACTGTGAGTAGTCCTATTTATCCCCACCTTTTCCAACTCTCCTGTAGTAGCTGTGATCTCCTCATGGCCTCTGAGCAATCAGTATTGCTCTATCGCCATCACCCATCTTGCGGACAGCAACTGAATGGGGGGATGCTCAGCATGTCCCCAAAGAATGGCTTTTACCTCTAGCACCCTTTGGCAAAACTCTCCCACAGTGGTTTGTAGCCACAATCCTTGGCGCCCATCAATACCCAGGATATACTCAGGGGTAGGGAATACATAAACAGTATATACACAGCGGGGCAGTCACCCAATACTCAGAAAGAGCAGCACAGCCTTCACCTTTACACTTAGTCCCCCATAACCATCAGTAGAGGCCTCAAGCCCTGGGAACTAGTCAGGGTTTCCATATAGGAGAATATACTCAGCGCCTGTGTGCACTAGAGCCAGGACCTGGGGACATTTGTAGGGAACGAATGGATAGCCAATTCTACATATGGCCTCTGGTCCCTGTACATACCCTGTAGATATAAGTTCCTTGGTGTTCCCATATTCAAATGTCTAAAAGATATCTCTTCCCTCTTTTCAGGAGGTTGGTACAGCCAGGTGGTCTTCCAGCCAGACTAGATGGGCCTCTCAGGTTTGTGTCCCTGGGCTTCCTCTTCATCACCTACTTCTTCTGGGGCTGCAGGAAATGATCAGCTCCCAGCTGTTTCCAAAGTTATAAGGAGCATTTGGCATCCCATCAATCTTAGTTCAATCTACTTACTCCAGCTCCTAAAAGGTCTGACCACATCTGTGTCCTAGTCACCCACACGGGGGCACTGTTTGAGAGGGAAAGCTCAGGACACTATCCACATTCCTTTCTGCTGCTGTTGTATCTCTGTCTCCCCCAGAATTGCCACCATCGTGGTGACATCATTAATGCAATGGACGATATACAGGGCCAGGATTTCTCTGAGGATTCCAAAAGAGGCAGAAGCAGTGTTTTGCAACACTAGATCCCACATCCCTGCTGTAAAGCAGTCATCATCAGGGCCCTGAGTATTGGGATTGAACATAGCCTGGAGCATGCCCAACTCCCTCAGGATTTGCACTAAGTCCACAAAGGACTGCCACTTGCTCACAGTGTCTGACATGTCTCTTGTATCCACCCAGACTGTACGAATCGCTGCCATGACCCACTCTAACAGAGAATGTGATCCCTGCCCCTTCCGTGCTACAGCTATTCTACAGTTGTTGACACAGAAAGGGGTGAATAATGATAAAAGCTAACTTTTTCATCTCATCAGTGCACATGATGCTATCCACCTCTAAATCCCAAAGGTATAAGAGCCACACTGCTAAGGGCTCCCTGGGTCACTGGCAAAACTGATTTGCGAGATTGACCTGTTCAGCCTGTGTACAGGGGTGATAGGTTGTGTGCTCAACCATCTGGGCAGGACTGTCAGAGTTTCCCCCAGATGCCATGGGCTGCTGCAGCTTTATCTTCTGTGGCACTACTGGGCAGGCCTGCAGGGAACTTGGTTCCTCCTCCCCCTCCTCTGACTCGTCTACTATGATTAGGGAGGGAGATTGCTTTTACTCCACCATTAGGAGGTCTTTCTTCAGGGTGTAGATCCTCACCTCCAAGGCTTCCTCTCTTCCTAGAGTTCACATAACTATGCTGCATCATGAAGTGCAGTCTCCATCTTAGCTTGCAAAGATGAAAGAAACACCTAGCCCGTGGCCCTGTGGCTGCCCAGGCACTTGGCTTCTCCAGGGTCTCCCCTACTACCCACAGGGCCTTCTCTACCATGTTGGGTGTGCCACTAACATCAGGCCAATTCTGGAGGGGAGCCCACCCTTTCAGGAGACTCACCACCAAATACCACATACCAATGACCGGCCATCCTTCCAGAGTTCAAGGGAGCCAATGACCCCTCCATGTTCATATTGTACTGTGATGAATCCTGCTATTAGTGCCAATTGTCTTGCAGTTGTTCAAGGCTGGGCAGATTCGCATAGAATTCAGGCAGACAAAAGAAAATTCATGGGGCTGTTGGGATGTCTGACATGCCTTTATTCGGGAATGGGGTGATCCACACATGCCACAAACCATGTGTCATGTCGTGGGAAGTCCTAACTCTCTTATATACTAAGTGCACACAAATCCAGCAGGGTGCCAAGATGTTATATAACAAGGTGGATTCTGCACATGTGGGCCCATTCTCAAGGTTATGGGAATACTGCTTATCTTAGTTATCTGGACATCTGGGTGAGAGAGCCTGACTGACTCCATTTTCCCTACACACAGGCTGCCCACTGAGGGCTGCTGGCAACATTTTGGGAAGAAGAAATTTAAGACTTGGACTCAGACTGCACTAGTAGTGACAAGTGTGTTCACTGGCATGAGGGAAGTAGCTGGACCTGGCATTTATTGAGCACCCATTGTATGCACTAAGCAGTCTATCTGTTGGGCATATACTCACAGAGGCCAGAGATTTTTAAATTATTTTATGAATGATTTTGCAAACAGAGGCTTAAATTCAGAGCAACAGGATTGGGGCAAGCTATCAGATTTCCCCAAAGGAGGCATTAG
>PVKM010034575.1:0-15515 GCA_004027735.1 Carollia perspicillata
CTTGCAAGAAATGATAAAATCTCTGAAATTGGAGGTGGAAAACCAGGGGCAGCAGCTGCAAGCAGGTGAGAGACCCTGCAGGAGTGTGTGTGCAAGGGTGGGGTGGGGCAGGGCTCTCAGGCCACAGGTGGGGTGGGAGCAGACTGGGGTGCTGAGTGCCCTCTCCTCCAGCCCTTAGCTTGAATGACAAGGTGTTCTCTCTGGAGGACGAGCTGGAGAAAGAGCAGCAGGAGCTCAAAGCAGGGCAGGCCCCATCTCTCTCCACTGGGCCTGATGTGGTGGGAGGACATTAGGGTCCAGGGCTGAGCCCCCTGGAGTGTGCCACTGTCCTCCTGTGTGTGTCCCAGACTATTCTGACATGCTCATGCGAGTCCAAGTGCTGGACAAAAAACTGACCTCTCTGAATCTCCAGATGGCTGTGCTCAAGAGCAATGGTGGTGGAGTGTGGGGAGTGCCTAGCCCCATCTTCTGCCCTTGTCCCACTGGGCAGCATCTCAGACCCTCACCACACTCACCCTTCAGGCTCCCACACAACCAGCTGCCCCATTAACTGGTTGGAGCGTGAATGCAGTTGCTACTGGTTCTCCAGTACTGGGAAGCCCTGGCCTGAAGCTGAGAAGTACTGTGAGCTGGAGAATGCGCACCTGGTGGTGGTCAGCTCCTTGGAGGAGCAGGTGAGGCCTGGGAGGGCTTGTCTGGGAGGCTGGTTGGTCTGGAGAGGCCACTACCCTCCTCTTTTCTCTCTAGAAATTTCTCCAGCAACAAATATCCTCTGTGGATACCTGGATTGGCCTTACTGACCAAAATGGTTCCTGGACGTGGATGGATGGGACAGACTATGAGAAGGGCTTCCAGTGAGTCTGTGTGCTCTATGCTCTGTGCCTCTAACCTGGGTCCTGCTGTCTCTGCTCAGCAGGTTCAATGGCAAAATGGGCTCTTCAGATTGGCTGGGGGTCTGGCATCCGGGGCTCACATCTGTTTGGTGTCCTTAGGTTCTGGAGTCCACAACAGCCAGACAATTGGACTGGACATAATCTTGGGGGAGGCGAAGACTGTGCCCACTTCATGGATTCTGGCCAATGGAACGATAACGTCTGCATGAGGCCCTTCCACTGGATCTGCGAGAAAAAGCTGGGCAGGGCCAGCTAGAAGCCTCCTCTCCCCTAATTTACAATATCTCCTGAATGCCTTCACCTGCCAAGGAAACCTCGATGGCGATTCTCCTTTCTGGGTGTCCTGCATCTTCTCATGGATTTTCTTCCAGGATCTTAAGGGAAGGCGAGAGGAATGAGGAATGTGAATGAGGAATGTAGAATGATGTCCCAGGGGGTGGGTAGATTGAAATGATGCTACTTTCTGCAGTGTGGAGGTTATGAGTGTTAATTTTTTTAGAGTAAAAAGAGAAATATATGAAACATTCTGAGTTGTCTGGTTTATTGGAGATGAGGAAGAGTAGTGTGCTTGTTGGCACTAGGAAGTAGTGGGTGTGCACTGGGGCATCAGGAGAACTGCCTGGGTTTGGGGCCTCATGGCAGATTTGTTATTTACAGGCACGTGATTTAGGGCAGGTTACTCTGTCTCAGCTGGAAAACAGTGTTGTTACTGGAACCATCCTCCTTCCAGCGACAGCCCAGGGTGAGAACCACCCCTATGTGCTGAGTGCTTCCAAAGCTTCAGATGAAACTCCTTGGTGTCTGTTGCGTGCATTACAGTGAAGAGAAGCAGCACCCACAGGCAACAAATACAACGAATCAAAGCGGAGCCCCAAGCAAGAGTCACCAAACACACGAGGAAAAGCAGTTCATGGAAAGGAAAACCCCAGGTAAACAGAATCTGCAACCCAGGATAGGAGTTAACAGCACAAACAGATCAAGACTTACAGACACTTAACTCTGGCTGGTGTAGCTCAGTGGATTGAGCGTGGGCCTGTGAAGCCAAGAATCGCGGTTCAATTCCCAGTCAGGGCACATGCCTGGGTTGCAGGCCAGTTCCCAGCAGGGGACGCAGGAGAGGCAACCATACATTGATGTTTCTCTCCTGCTCTCCTTCCCTTCTCCCCTAAAGATAAATAAATAAAATCTTTTTTAAAAAAAAGACTTACAGACACTTATGGGTTTATATATTTTTTAAAAAAGACAATTAGCCACCAATAAGTCCCCAACTAGTTCTAAAAAGGAGGAACTGCAATGCTCTGACTGCAATAAAACAGTTAGATGTGAACACAAAAGTAAAGCCAAAAAGGATCTACATCTACTTTTCTCACCATCTTTCTAGATAACGTGAAAAGGAAAGTAAACGCAAGTGAGTTAGACAGAGCAAGGAGAGCACCACACAGTGAGGCTGCGGGATGGTCTCAAGCAGCTCCTGGGAGGAGCTGGGGAAGCCGCGCCGGCATTTTAAAACACAAAATGGCAGAATTGAAATAAGCTACGTTTTAACTCAGGAAACTTGAAAATGAACAACAAAATAAATTCCCACAATAGAAGGAAGGATATTTTTTATAAAGCAGAAACTAATATAAGTATAAAAATCTAAATAATACCAATACAATAAAAGTCTATTTTTTGAAAAAGTGAATGTAATGAACAAATATGAAGGAGACATAGGAAACACAGACACTCGACGTCAGAAAGGAGAAGGGTCAGAGAAGCACAGAACAGAGGATGCGATCATGTGACACTTCCGGATCCGAGACAGCGCAGCGAAGGCAGTGGTTCCCGCCATTGGTGTACTTTTAGGTTAATCCCTTAGATATGGAACTTTTACCTTCCAAGCTTATTAAGGGAGAAAAGTGAAAAAAGTTAATTTAAAGGAAGGAAGGAAAAGAAATAAAACTGGTAGATATAGAAAGGCACAATGTAAAAGGTTAGTGCTGAATCTAAATATGTTGCTGATTATATTAAATGCAAAAGACTAAATTATCTTGTTAAAAGATAAAAACCTCCAGTCAGAATAAGAAATAAAGTTCAGTCTATGCCCAAGAGACACATCTAAAACAGAGAGTTTAAAAGCAAAAACAGGAAAAGAATATGTTAAGGCAAATTCCAGCTGAAATGATTATCATATCAAGTACAGTTTATAACAAAAAGTGTTATCAAAGATAAAGAACATCACTTCCTAATGACAAAAGGTCTAACTCAACAGGAAGATACACCAATATGGAATATATGTGCATGGAATAACATGACACAAAATATATTAAACAAAAATTTTGGAAGTACAAAAACAAATAGTTCTATAATTATAGTAGGAGATTATAATACATCTCTCTACTAATTGATAGATTGAGCTGACAAAACAATCACCAAGGAAACAGATGTTTTGAACTCCAGGTAGTACTGTTATGATCCAATGGACATATTTAATACACTGCACTCATTACTACAGGGTGTGCATTGTTTTCAAGTACACTGGGACATTTTTTTAAAAACTGAGCAAATACTGAGGCCCCAGGGGAAGCTCAGATGTCAGGAACTTGGGTCATAACTGAGCAAGAGCAGAGAACAAGGTTTCTCTGGACCAGGGTGTGCAGTGATGGAGACAGGAACAATTCTGGGAAATTCTGATGCAGGAAGTGAAAGGGGGTGTGGGGCAGAGGAGAAACAACAGACTGCACCCATGGACCTTCTGGGAAAACTCCCCTCTACCAAATGGTAACAATGAGGAAGTAAGGGAGTAGCAGTAGCGAGGACAGGGACACACAGGCAGGTTTGACCACATAACCGCTGCCACCTGCATAGTCCTTTGCCTGTGTCCAACCCCATTAATTCTTCTTTTATTTTCTTTTTTATTTATTTTTTTAAAGATTTTATTTATATATCTTCAGAGGGGAAGGGGAGGGAAGGAGAGAGGGAGAGAAATATCAATGTTTGGTTGCCTCTCATGCATCCCCTGCTGGGAACTAGCCTGCAACCCAGGCATGTGCCCTGACTGGGAATTGAACCATGATCCTTTGGTTTGCAGGCCCACACTCAATCCACTGAGCTACACCAGCCAGGGCTTATTTTATTTTTTAAAAAAGATTTTGTTTATTTATTTTTAGAGAGAGGGGATGAGAGGGAGAAAGAGTGGGAGAGAAACATTGATGTGCAAGACAAACATCAATTGGTTGCCTCTTCACCAATTTTGGTCCAAGGAGGACCAAATCCACAACCCAGGCATGTGCCCCGATTGGATATAGAATCAGTGATTGTGGGGCAATGCCCAACCCACTGGACCACACTGGTCAGGCCTAATTCTCCTTTTAATTTACTGTGTAATTCTGGGAACAGGAGATCTAGGTTAGAGAAGTCTGGGTCTCAGAAACTCTGGTGTGAAGGACTCTGGTCATTTTTACTGACTGTCCTCTTCTTCTTTTCCCCTACTTCAGGAAATGGATAGAGGATACAGGTGGGAAAGCAAGGAGGTCAGAGAAAGCAGGTGGGTCAGGAGGCAGGACTTTGAGTTTTAGGTGTGATCTAAAGGGTGAGAGATATTGGGGTGGAGATCAAGAACTGAATTACTATAGGGACTATCTCTCCACATACCTCTAGGTGAGGTTGGGGAGCCCCAACTCCAGGAACGAAATTAGCACCAAATTCAGCATTAGCTTCAGCCTCAACTCCTGCCTCCAACTTTTATCTCAGTTCCTATCTTAGTCACCACCCTACTCACTTACAACTTAAACTCCAAACTTCAACCTCAGATTAAGTCCTCTGATTGGCCTAATCACAGCCCCCAACTTAGCCCCACTCAGCAGTGTGTACCTTGGCAACTCTTTCAGCTCTCTGAGAATCACAGGTTGTTGGAACATTTCAGTAAGATTTGAGGGGAGTCACTCCAGCTCCAGAAATCAGCTCAGAGCTAAGGGTGCTTAGCAAGGGGCCAACAGGGCTCATTCATCGATGTATCTGTAGCCAGGGCACTGCCTGGCTCAGCCAACTAATAGCCAAGTGCAAAAGGCCCACAAGTCCTCCGAAGGTCTCAGTTCTGCAGATGGTACCAGATCCAAATGAAAGGAGATTTCTGTCACATTTTCTCTGCCATCACCGCCAATAATCTGTGGTTGGTGTTGGGTGACGATTTGTAAAGAGAAGGAATAATACTACATGAGGAAACTTTCTTAGCCTGGAGACCTGAGATGCTATCGTTACCAAGTGCTGTCAGTTCTTAAAGCTGAGCAGTATACAACAGTAACACAGCCTGGAGCCCACAGTCAGAATGACCCGGGCTGCAGTGCAGTGTGACCTCTGGAAGTTACTTGGCCTCCCTGAACCTTGGTTTGCCTCACTCAGAAATGGAATCACACTGGGATACACACATTTTCTTTTACCTCTGATCCAATCTCCTTTTCTTCATTTCCTTTCTCTCCTTTAAAATCTCCTCATCCTTCAAATATCAATTTAAAGATCACTACTTCAGCGTAGGCTACCCTGTCCCCTATAGAATAAGAAATCCCCTCCCCTACAAGTTACAAATCTCTCTGTAACTCTGGATTTCCCTGTTTGGGCTGTCAGCTCTTTGCAATTACCAGTTCAAACGTGTCCTGCCTCATGGACAAAGCCCCAGGAGGGAGGGACCATACCTGCCCCTTCACTGAGGTAGTCTCAGCTCCTGGAGTGGAGTGGAGGGTGGAGGAAGGAGATTCCCCAAGGAGCAGAGATGATATTTCACAGTCACATGAAACAGACACATAATATTAAATTTTACTCAGCTCTCTATAACTGACCCTGGCAATGCTCTGGAGCACACTATGATTCTATCACACAATGTATGATTTTTAAACTTTATGCATTGGCATTTGGAAAATACTGGTTCACTGTATTATGCCAATCGTTCCAACTGTTGACTTATGAATAACAGTAATTAATCTATGTTTCTTTCAAGTGGAGATAGCGTTCTGTGAATTAAAAATTCAGCTTACAAGGCTTCTGATCAAGATGGCAACATAGGCAGACATGGCTTGCCTCTTTGCACAACTACATCAAAATTACAAGTAAAATATAGAACAACTATCACTTAGGAATGTAAGAAATCGAGTTGAATAAAAGTCTCACAACCACAAAATTGAGTTGAATGGAAGTCTGACAACTAGGGAATTAAAGAAAGCACATCCATCCAGACTGGTAGGAGGGGCATGGAAGCAAAACGAGCTGGCCCCACACCCAAGTGGATAAAATTCAGGAGGGATATCTCAGGAGTGAGGAGTCCCAGGCCCACACCAGGCTCCTCAGCCCAGGATTCCAGTGCCAGGAAGATAAGACCCCACAACTTCTTGCTCCGAAAACCAGCAGGAATTGAGTTGGTGGAGGAGGCTTCTGGACGTAAGCAGTTCCTCTTGGGGAACCCACACATGAACTCACCTACTCAGACTTGTTCCCTCTGAGTTCCAGCACTAGGGTGGCAGCTTGAAGGCACAAGGGGTACACAAGGAGAGACTGAAGTGTCTGGCATTGAGGTGAGCAGAGTCCATTATCCCTTCTCTCTGAGCTCTCCCACCACAGAGCCAGTAGACTGGTGCCATAGCTGAGACTCCGTTAACCTAGCTAACACTGTGTGACCTACCTTGAAGATCCACAAAGGTTGTACCCAGCCCAATTTATAGGCCTACCCAAGCTCTATTTCCATAAGAATTGTTGATCTTGTCTCCTGAATCCTATGAAACAGGTAAGAGCTGGCTTCAGTGAGTCTTAGCTATAGCCAGATTAGAGTCACAGCTTGACTTTGCCTGGGAATATCCAAGCCCAGCATAAATAGCAGGCATTCAGATTTCTTTGTAGCCCAGGGAGGGTGCCCTGGGCAAAATGAAGGTGGAGGCTGACTTTGGCTGCACCACCCAGGAAACCCCAGAGCCTGAGCACCCAGTGGGCAATTACAGACCATATCAGAGCACCACCACCCTGCCCCTGCACAGCTGATCCTTCACAGAGGGCAGAGGTTAGTGGTCAGTGGTCACAGTCAGTCGTTGCAGCAGACTGGCATGGGCAAATCCCTCCCATTGATCTGACAACAGCAATCAAGTCTCAACTGCAAGAGGAGGGTGTATTCAGCCCACACAATAGGTGCACCTTGAGTACCCAGTTTGGGTGATAGGGGAGGCTGTGCCACTGGACACCACAGGACATATACTATATTAGGCCACACTACCAAGATACAGAGTCAAAGCAGCTCTTCCTAATACAAGAAACAAACACAGGGAGACTGCCAAAATAAGGAGACAAGGGCACTGGCTCAAATGAAAGAATAGATCAAAACTGCAGAAAAAGTGCTAAATGAAATGGAGATAAGCAATCTATCAGATCAGAGTTCAGAACACTGTTTATAAGGATGCTCAAGGAACTTAGTGAGGACCTCAGCAACATAAAAAATACCCAGTCAGAAATGAAGGATACACTAATTGAAGCAAAGAGGAATTTACAGGGAAACAATAATAGAGTGGATGAAGCCAAAAATCAAATCAATGATTTAGAACATAAGGAAGCAAAAACAAAAAAAACAGCCAATCAGAACAAGAAGAAAAAGGAATCCAAAAAATGAGGATAGTATAAAGAACCTCTGGGAAAACTTTACAAGGTGTAATATTCGCCTCACAGTGGTTCCAGAAGGAGAAGAGAAAGAGCAAGAAATGGGAAATCTATCTGAAAACAAGTGAAAGAAAACTTCCCTAATTTGGTAAACGAAATAGACATGCAAGTCCAGGGAGCAGAGAGAGTCCCAATTATGACATATGCAAAGAAGCCCACTCCAAGACACTTTATAATTATTAAAAGGCCAACAGTTAAATATAGAGACTCTTAAAAGCAAAAGAAATGAAATTAGTTACCAGAAGGTTGCCAGATAGGAGAAGGGAGGGAAAGATTGGGCGAAAAGGTGAGTGGATTCAGAAGTACAAATAGGTAGTGACAGAATAGCCATGGGAATGTAAAGTACAGCATAGGAAATAGAGAAGCCAAATAACTTATATGCAAAACCCATGGACATGTACAGCGGTGGGAGGATTGCCTGAGGCAGTGTGGGGTCCTGGGTGGAGGGTCACAAAGGAGGAAATACCAGGACAACTCTAATAGTAAAATCAATAAAACATAATTTAAAGAAATTCAGCCCTGGCTGGCATGGCTCAGTGGATTGAGTGCCAGCCTCCGAACCAAAGGATTGCTGGTTCAATTCCCAGTCAGGACACATATCTGGGTTTCAGGCCAGGTCCCCAGTGAGGGGTGTGTAAGAGACAACCACACCTTGTAGTTTCTCTTTCTCTCTTTCTCCCTCCATTCCCCTCTCTAAAATTAAATAAATATAATATTTAAAAAATAGAAATTAAAAAAATTCAACTCAGTTACACAAATGCCTTTCTTTTTAAATTTTTTGTATATTTCCTATTACCACGTAACCCCCTTGTACTCTACGTCCCCCTCCCTCCCACTCACAATCACCCCACCCTTGTCTGTGCCCATGAATCCTTTTTCCTTTTCCCTTGATCCCTCTACCTCCTAACCACACCAAGGCTGTCATCCTGCTCTCTATCTATGAGTCTGTCTCTATTATGCCTGTTAGTTCAGTTTGTTCATTAGATTCCACATATAAGTGTAATCATATGCTATTTGTCTTTCTCTGACTTGCTTATTTCACTTAGCATAATGTTCTCCAGGTCAATCAATGCTGTAGCAAAGGGCAAAATTTTCTTTCTTTTTTTGTTTTTTAAGATTTTATCCATTCAGGTTTTTTTTTAGAGAGAGGGGAATGGTGAGAAGAGAGGAAGAGAAACATCAATGTGTGGTTGCCTCTTACATGCCCCCCTCCCCCACTGGGGACCTGGCCCACAACACAAGCCTGTGCCTTGACCAGGAACTGAACCAGTGAGCCTCTGGTTCACAGGCCAGTGCCTAATCCACTGATCCACACCAACCAGGGCAAATTTTTCTTATCTTTTTTATAGCTGAATAGTATTACACTGTATAAATGTCCAATAGTTGTTTTATCCATTCATCTACTGATGAGTGCTTGGGCTGTTTCCAAATCTTGGTGATTGTAAATAACACAGCAATGAACATAGGGGTGCTTATGTTTTTTTAAATTAGTGTTTTGGGTTTCTTTGGATATATTCCCAGAAGTGGGATTGCTGGGTCAAAAGGCAGATCCATTTTGATCTATCTCCATACTGTCTTCCACAGTGGCTGCACCAATCTGTATTTCCACCAATGGTGCAAAAGTGTTCCCTTTTCTCTTCAACCTCGTCAGCACTTGTGGTTTGTTGATTTATTGATGTTAGCCATTCTGACAAGTGTGAAGTGATATCTCATTGTGGTTTTAATTTGCATTTCTCTGGTGATTAGCGATGTTGAACATCTTCCCATGTCTGTTGGCAGTCTGTATGTCCTCTTTGGAGAAGTGTCTATTCAGTCCCTTTGTCCATTTTTAATTGAATTGTGTGGTTTTTGGGTATTGAGCTTTGTGAATTCCTTATAAATTTTGGATATTAACCCCTTATCAGATGTACTGGCAAATATGTTTTCCCCTCCTGAGGGCTGTCTTTTTATTTTGTTGATGAATTCCTCTGCTATGCAAAAGCTTTTTAGTTTGATGTGGTCCCATTTGTTTACTTCTTTTGTCTCTCTTGCCTGGGGACATAAATCAGGTAAAATACTCCAACAGACAAGGTATGAGATTTTACTGCCTATGTTTTCTTCTAGGGTCTTTATGGTTTTGGGTCTAATGTCTAATTCTTTAATCCATTTTGGATTTATTCTTGTGTGTGGTATAAGAAGATGGTCTATTTCATTTTCTGCTTATATCTGTTCAATTTGCCCTACACCATTTATTGAACAAACTATCTCAAGCCCATTGTATGTCTTTGCTTCCTCTGTCTAATATTAATTGACTATAAAGGTATGGGTTCATTTCTTGGCTGTCTATTCTGTTCCATTGATCTATGTGTCTGTTTTTATGCCATTACCATGCTTTTTTAATTACAATGGGCTTATAGTATAGTTTGACATTAGGTAATGTGATTTCTCCAACTTCATTTTTCTTTCTGAGGATCGCTGTTGCTATTCAGGGCCTTTTGTGTTTCCATATAAACATAAATAAGATCAATAAACCTGTAACCAGACTCATCAAGAAAAAAAAGAAAGGACCCAAATAAATAGAATCAGAAGTGAAAGAGGAGAAATAACAACTGACAACAAAGAAATACAAAGGATTATAAGAAAATGTTATGGGGACTTTCAGCCAAGATGGAAGCATAGGTGGAGACACTGTGCCTCCTCACACGACCAAATTTGAGGACAACAAAGATTTAGAAACAAAAACACAACCACAACAGACAGAAAATTGAACTGTACCGAAGTCTGACAACAATGAACCGTTCATCCAGACCAGTAAGAGGGGTGGAGTCAGCAGCTGGCAGAGAGGGGTTGCAGCAGGAAAAAGCCATGGTTGGCAGACCCAGGCATGGGGAGGAAATGAGCAGACCCAGTGGGGCATGCTAAGTGGTTGGTTGACCACAGACACACATTCACGTGCAGATGAACGAGGCAAAAAATGGTCAGTGAGACAGACCATGCAACCCAGGGCCCCAGTGACAGGCAATAAAGCCTAAAAGCACTGATTGAAAAAACTTGCGGGGGTTGAGGTGCCCAGAGAGACTCACAGCCTCACAGGAGAGTTCACTGGAGAGACCCACAGGGTCCTAGAATGTACACAAGCCCACCCACCCAGGAACCAGCACCAGAAGGGCCCAATTTGCTTGTGGGAAATGGCAAAGGCAACAATCCAAGAGATAGAGGAGCAAGCGCTATTATTTCTTCTCTGATCCTGCCCCCACATACAGCATCACAACCCAGCGCCAGTGAGGTGGGTTGCCCTGCTCTGATGAACACCTAAGGCTCTGCCCCTCATACATAACAGGTGCAACCAGGCCAAAAAATTATGGCTCAAACAGACAAACAAATCAAAGCCCCAGAGCCAATAATTTTAAGCAACCAAGAGATAGCCAACCTATCAGATGCACAGTTCAAAACACTGGTGATCAGGATGCTCACAGAATTGGTTGGTTTTGGTCACAAATTAGATGTAAAAATGAAGGCTACGCTAAGTGAAATGAAGGAAAATGCACAGGGGACCAATAGTGATGGAATGGAAACTGGTACTCAAATCAATGGAGTGGACCAGAAGGAAGAAAGAAACATCCAATCAGAAAAGAATGAAAAAACAAGAATTCAAAAAAATGAGGAGAGGCTTAGGAACCTCCAGGACATCTTTAAAAGTTCCAACATCTGAATTATGGGGGTACCAGAAGGAGAAGAGGAAGAGCAACAAGTGGAAAACTTATTTGAACAAATAGTAAAGGAGAACTTCCCCAATCTGGCAAAGGAAATAGACTTCCAGGAAGTCCAGGAAGCTCAGAGAGTCCCAAAGAAGGTGGACCCAAGGAGGAACACACCAAGGCACATCATCATTGCATTAGCCAAGATTAAAATGAAGGAGAGAATTCTAGAAGCAGCAAGAGATAAGGGGACAGTTACCTACAAAGGAGTTCCCATCAGACTGTCAGCTGATTTCTCCAAAGAGACCTTACAGGCAAGAAGGGGCTGGAAAGAAGTATTCCAAGTCATGAAAGGCAAGGACCTACATCCCAGACTTCTCTATCCAGCAAAGCTTTCATTTAGAATGGAAGGGCAGATAAAGTGCTTCTCAGATAAGGTCAAGTTGAAGGAGTTCATCATCACCAAGCCCTTATTATATGAAATGTTAAAGGGAATTATATAACAAAAAGATGAAAACTATGAACATTAAAATGGCCATAAATTCACAACTATCAACAATGGAATGTAAAAAACCTAAGCAAACACAAAGAACAGAAAGAGAATCATAGATATGAAGATCATTTAGAGGGTTATCAGTTGGGAGAGGAAGGGGGAGAATGGAGGGAAAGTTACAGGGATTAAGAAGTATGAAGTGCTAGATAAAAAATAGATAGGGGGATGTTAAGAACAGCATAGGAAGTGGAGTAGCCAAAGAACTTACATGCATGACCCATGAACATGAACTACTGGGTGGATTGCTGGAGGGAATGGGGGTACCTGGTGGAGGGAGGCAAAGGGGGAAAATTGGGACAACTGTAATAGCATAATCAATAAAATATATTTTTTAAGTTGTAGTTTAGACTTCTCTATTTTGCCATGTGTACCCTCTTTTTCACCGGATAACCCATTCAGACAGGAAGAGGTACTACAGAATGTTTAAGTGCTGTTACAACAGGGTAAACATTAGACCAGTACTCTTCTGTGAACTCCCTGGTTATATCCTTTGCTACTTCCCTAATGGGTTTCCTATGTGTTTCTTTGTCTCTAGGCTCTTTCTGTGCTGGGTGTCTTCCACTTGTCCCTCCAAATCCAGTGGCCTTGAAGGTGGAGCTGTATGGCTGCATCAGATTGCTTCTTGCCATCTGGCTTTCAATGGGGCTGAAGAAACATGTTTCTTTAGTGATATTATTCTGTCTGCTTGATCTATCAGTTACTAGGGAGATGTATTACAATCTCCTACAATAAATATAGATTTGTTGATATATTCTTCCAAATATTCTTCCAAATTTTTTGTTTGATGTATTTTCTGGCCATCATATTCCATGCACATATGTTTAATACCAGGGTATCTTCTTCCTATTGAACTGAACCTTTGACATTAGGAAGTGACCCTTTTCATCTTTAATAACAATTTTTGTTATAAACTGTACTTTATATGATAATTATTTTGGTTAGTGTTTGCCTAATATATCTTTTAAATGATTTTGCTTTCAAATTCTCTGTTTTATTTGTGTCTCTTGGGCATATGGTTGGACTTTACTTCTTATTCTTCTTGTCTCTTAACAAGATAATTTAGTCTTTTGCATTTAATGTAACCAGCAACATATTTGGATTCAGAACTAACCTTTTATTTTCTGCTTATTTTATCTACTAGTTTTATTTATTTTATTCTCCTTTCCTGTCCTCCTTTCAATTAACTTTTTTTTTCTTTTTTCCCCTTACTAAGTTTGGAAGTTACCAGCTCTGTTTCTAAGAGATTAGCCTAAAAATTATACCAATGGTGGGAACCACTGCCTTCACTGTGCTGTCTCAGATCTGGAAGTGTTACATGATCGCATCCTCTGTTCTGTGCTTCTCTAACCCTTCTCCTTTCTGATGTCGAGTATCTGTGTTTTTTTTTCTCTCCTTCATATTATTTTGTTCACCTTTCCCAAGAATAGGATTTTTCTTTGTTGGGTCATACTTATATTTTTACATTCTAGTTCATTAATAGTTGCTTTTGATTTTGTTATTGTTTTTGAAGTTCCTTGAGTTAAAACTTAGCTTATTTCAATTCCGTCATTCTTGTCTTCAATAACTGTGCTAACAGCTTCCCCAGCTCCTCCCGGGAGCTGCTTCAGACCATCCCACAGCCTCACTGCATGGCGCTCCCCTTGTTCCTGTCTAACTCACTTGAGTTTACTTGGATTTTTTTTTTCTAAAAGGTATCTACAAAGATGGTGAGAAATGTGTATGTTGTAGATCTTTTTTGGCTTTACTTTTGTGTTCATGTCTGACTGTGTTTCATTGTGGTCAGAGCATGCTTCCTTTTTAGAACTAGTCGGGACTTACTTGTAGCTAACATTTTGTCAGTTTTTGTTGATGAACTGGTGTCTGTAAGTCTTGATCTGTTTGTGCTGTTAACTCCTATCCTGGGTTGCAGATTCTGCTTCCCTGGGGTTTCCCTTCCATGAACTGCTTTTTCCTTGTGTGTTTGGTGACTCCCGCTTGGGGCTCCGCTTTGATTCGTTGTATTTGTTGCCTGTGGGTGCTGCTTCTCTTCACTGTAATGCATGCAACAGACACCAAGGAGTTTCATCTGAAGCTTTGGAAGCACTCAGCACCTAGGGGTGATTCTAATTCTGGGGCGTTGCCAGAAGGGAAGTGGTCCCCGTAACAATGCTGTTTTCCAGCTGAGATCCAGAGAGCAGAGTAACTTGCCCTAAACCACATACCTGCAAATAACGAATCTGCCGTCTGGCCCAAAGCCCATACAGTTCTCCCAGTAACCCACGACCTGCCCAAAGCTTCCTAGTGCCAACAAGCCCCCTCCCCTCCCTAATCCCCAATAAACCAGACAGATCAGAATGTTTCATATATTTCTCTTCTTTTTACTCTAAAAAAAGTTGACAATAACAACCTGCACGCTGCAGAAAGTGGCATGGTTTCAATGTCCCCACCTCTCTGAACATCATTTTCATCCCTCAGACACCATTCTCCCCCTTTCCCTTAAAATCCTACATGAGAACATGCTGGAGACCCCCAGAGAAAGGTACCCCCAAACAAGGACCCTGCAAAGGTGTAGGCATTGAGGGAATAACTTAGCAGAGAAGAGGCTCCTAGCCGATCTTGTTTAGTTCTTTCTCACAGACCCAGCGGTAGGACCTCTGGCAGATGTCATAGAACCAGTGGCCATTGTTACTGAAGCAGACACAGTTCCCACTTCCTGTGGGCAAGTCCCTGTACCAGTCGTCCTGAAGCTCTGCACTCCAGTACCTGAGGACACCAGACAAATGTGGGCCCAGGGACCAGACCCTCAACTGATCCCAAGAAGCCACCAGCACCCAGGTACCCACCCAATCTGGGCCAAAGGGAGAGTGCAAACCACACACACTCACTGGAAGCCTGTCTCCATATCTGTCTAGTCCACCCCAAGCCAGACAAGATTTAGGTCACAAAGCCCATCTAGGTGTTCACAGAGGTGTGTGTTGCTCAATGAATTTCTGGGGAGAAAAGAGGAGGGTGGTGGCTCTTCTTTCTGTATATCAACCAGTCTCCCAAACAAGCCCTCCCAGGCCTCACCTGCTCCTCCAAGGAGCTGACCACCACCAGGTGCGCATTCTCCAGCTCGCAGTACTTCTCAGCTTCAGGCCAGGGCTTCCCAGTACTGGAGAACCAGTAGCAACTGCATTCATGCTCCACCCAGTTAATGGGGCAGCTGGTTGTGTGGGAGCCTGAAGGGTGGGTGTGGTGAGGGTCTGAGATGCTGCCCAGTGGGACAAGGGCAGGAGATGGAGCTAGGCACTCCCCACACTCCACTCACCATTGCTCTTGAGCACAGCTATCTGGCAACTCAGGGAGTTCAGGTCTCTGGCCAGTTCCTGGACTCGCATGAGCATGTCAGAATAGTCTGGGACACACACAGGAGGACAGTGGCACACTCCAGGGGGCTCAGCCCTGGACCCTAATGTCCTCCCACCACATCAGGCCCAGTGGAGAGAGATGGGGCCTGCCCTGCTTTGAGCTCCTGCTGCTCTTTCTCCAGCTCGTCCTCCAGAGAGAACACCTTGTCATTCAAGCTAAGGGCTGGAGGAGAGGGCACTCAGCACCCCAGTCTGCTCCCACCCCACCTGTGGCCTGAGAGCCCTGCCCCACCCCACCCTTGCACACACACTCCTGCAGGGTCTCTCACCTGCTTGCAGCTGCTGCCCCTGGTTTTCCACCTCCAATTTCAGAGATTTTATCATTTCTTGCAAG
>PVKM010034576.1:0-15512 GCA_004027735.1 Carollia perspicillata
AGAATGGGGGGAAAGGTACAGGGAATAAGAAGCAAAAATGGTTGGTACAAAATAGACAGGGGGAGGTTAAGAATAGTATAGGAAACAGAGAAGCCAAAGAACTTGTAGGTACAACGCAGGGACATGAACTAGGGGCAGTGAGGAGATGTGAGTGGGAGGGTGATACGGGGCAGAGGGGAACAAAGCAGGGGTGGATATGGGAAAACTGTAATAGCATAATTAATAAAATATATTTAAAAAATAAAAATCCTACAGGTAAATAGCAACCATTTCAGACAAACAAACAAAAAAAGACTTAAAGAACCAGCTCCCAAGGTTCAACAGGTGTTACCATAAAATAATAAGATTCCTTACAGGAGATGAGTATGATTCTTTGATAGGACATCTTTATAATCTTTTACTTCCATAAGTTTTCCTTCATAGTTTTATTTTTTGAGTTAATGGAGCAGGCAGTATTCTGTGGTTGGCATCCTTCATCCTTTTACATCTTTCTGCATCTCACCCTTAGTTACTAAAGAAAAGTAAATATGGTCAAAGTGCAAATAATCTACTAGCAAAAAATTTGGAACCAATTTTTTATATTTTCTTCTTTACAAATTCTTCCTGTTTGAAGAGAAATCTTACTTTAAATAAAGTTGCCTATAGCATTATATGCACAAGAGAGACAATGTAGGGTAATGGGAAATTTACAAGATGTAAACACTGGTTTTCACCATGTCCTGGTCTAGATATATGACCATCTCCACCCCACCCAGTAGGTTTTTTTAAATTCTGTATCTGTCTGGCATGGGCTAGAGATCAGTAAACAACTGTTGAATCTAATATCTGTCTCAAAGGTAGGATTTACACTATGTTCCTCCTTTCCCTTCAAGCTTCAGAGCGCACTCATGTAATATCTCACAAGTCTGGAAATAGTTTTGGTGATTGCACCTGTGAGAAAGGCCATGCGGATGGATGCAAAAGAGAAAACTGAGCATCAATCAAGACAAGTACTGATCGCTTGTTTGTTTGTCTTTTCTACTACAGAGAACATTATGATAGTTCGTTTGGGTTTTTTTTTAACCAAATGTGGAAGGGAGAAAGTATGTCAAAGTGAGGGAGTGGGAAGCTTCATGACTACCTTGATGCATGTTCAAAGTCTCCCCTTAAATCTTCAGAGGTGGGTTGGGACTGAGTTTTGAGTTTGGGCCCTGTGGGTACCTTGAATTTTCCATGCCTCAGATTCCTCACCTGTAAAACAGGATTAATATCCTATATTAACAGGATTAATATCAGGGCTAAACAAGCTAATGAAGGTGAAATGCTGGCAGACGACCAGTGCTCTAGAAAAGTAGCAGCCGCTACTAGTAAACAGTAAAGGCCAATCACTCCAGTTAGCTCTGCAGGGATCCTCTCCTGGGGCACCAGCCATTCACAAGCCCATACCGCCTGGGAGGGAGCTAGCCCGCTTCCCAACATGTGTGTGTGTGTATTGCTCCTGACTGGGAAAAGAATGACCACACATAAAAAGGTTTTGTTGAGATATACTACAATTTCTAGTAAGCAAGAACTGCTATGTTGACTTGCAAAAATCGACATCAGATACATGAACTTAGCAAGGTCCAGAACTCTTTAGAGAAGCAGAAAATATATTTTAAATCAACTCGAAGAGTATGTTAACTATGAGACACAGAGAACAGAATGACAGTTGCCAGAGGGCAAGGGCCTTGGGGGCCTGGGTGAAAAAGGTGAAGGAATTGAGAAGTACAGATTGGCAGTTACAAAATACTCACAAGGATATAAAGTACAACATAGTGAATATAGTCAGTAATATCATAATAATTATGGGTTGAATGTAAACTGTAATTAAAAATGTGAATTTTTTTAAAAAGGGGGTCAACTAACCGTGAGAGGCAAATCAATGGGAAAGCAAAAGGGAGTAGTCACTGATAGGGAGGTGTCCAGGCAGAGACAAAGTTCCAGGAGACACAAATTAGTTCAAGGAGATTTCTTCAAACTTCCAAGACCTTCTCCCCAGGCCCACCCTTGGCTGATAACATTGCTTCCTATTTCAGTAAAAACAGAGACGTGCTCAGAGACAAACGCCCACTGATTCCCATCACAACCACCCGCCTGCCGGCACCTGTGCCCACATCCGCTGACTTCCTTCCCATTACTATATGTGGTGGTTTAAAAATATATCCACAAACTCTTTGACATTCAGAGAATTTTCAAAAACTGGAACCTAAATCTCCTCCCCTTTACTAGGACATAATGACTCATTTCTAACTAGTAGAATGTGGAGACACTGAGGGTATGTGACTTACGAGACTAGATTATAAAATCTTTGAGGCCTCTGCCTCATTCTTTCTTGAATCACTTGTTCAGGGGAAACTGCCATGTTGTAAGTAGAGTCAAACAGCCCTACAGAGAGGTCCATCTGGTGAGGCACTGAGGCTTCCTGCCACCAGCTGACATGAGCTTGCCATTCACACAAGGGAGTCTTCTTAGAAGCAAGTCTTCACCCCCCCTTCAAACTTCCACGTGACTGGGGCCTTGATGAACAGCTTGATTACAATCTTATGAGAGACCTTGAACCAAAACCAGCCAACTTAGACGCTGCTAAACTCCTGACCAGTATAAATTATGTGAGATAATAAATGTGGGTTTTCTTGTTGTTTTAAGCTACTGAATTTGGGGGACGCTTGTTACACAGCCATAGATAGCTAACACACTCCGGATGAATTGTCCATGTTTCCATCTTAAGCCAACCCCTTCTTTGTGCTCTAGACCCCCGCCTGTCTCACCAAATCAAATATATTGTGCAAGCAAAGTGTGCCCTTTTGCTCTTGCATCACTACTGTTTTTCTCTTTAGTGGCTCATTCCCACCAGCGGGCCAGCCTGTTACAGTATCTCCCACCTGAAAGCAAACAAACACATGCCTTTCAATCTCACAACTTCTAGTTACAGTCAACTTCTCTATTCTCCTTTATAGCAAAATTCCTCGAAAGAGAGTCTGTACTTTCTGTTTTCTTTCTTTTTCATTCTCCTCTGAACTCCCCAAGTCACTTCTTCCGCCTCTATTCCATGGGAAAAGCTCTTTTCAGGGTCTTCCATGATCTCAACACTAAAATCCAATGATATGATCTCATTTCGCTTGACCTCTCAACCTGAGTAGATGTCACCGAAACACTCGCTCCACTTTCTGCCTGGGATACCCCTCTCTCAGTTCTCTGGCTACTCTTCTGATCACTCCTCAGGTGTCCTTGCCATTTTCTACGTGTCCTTCTATGTGCCCTCTGTGTGCTTCAGGGTTCAGTCCTGGGGTCAATTTTCTTCCCCAAGAAATCTGTCATCATTATCCCCATCCCCTCTGGTGACTGCTTGTTTCTGTATTGCCCACGACCCCTGCTTGGAAGGAGGCTCAGGATTCTGGTAATACAGAATGCCTGCTGTAACCAACTGACAGCACCTTGTCCTGTGCCTCTACCAACCCATACCACAGTAATTCACTATTTTTTTAAATCAGTGAAAATGGTTATTTGATATACTAAGACCAAAGTCACAGCAGATGTGGGATTGTTTTTGTTGCTCTTCAGCTGGTTGAGTTGATAGTAGGTCAACTACCTTAGACTAGGATTTCTGTAAGGGGGGCTGGCCTGTGCATTGTGAGGTGTTGAGCAGCATCCCTGGCCTCTCCTCACTAGATGCCAGCAGTCACCCCCACCCTAGCTGTGATCATCAAAATGTCTCCAGATATTGCCAAGCATTTTTAAATGTGCTGCTTAAAATCCTGCCACATATGTCCTCTTGGATACAAAACCATCCCCCGTTGGGACCCATGGTCTTAGACATAAGCAGTGTATGTAGAAGCAGGCAGATAGGTTGAGGGATTCACTCAGTATTGATTTAGAGAGGAAAAGGGAACATCACCTTGCTTATGCTATGGTGAATCCAGGCCTGCAGCTTCCAGGTCTATCCTGGGGAGAGGGCACTGCTGCAGAGCCCAGGAAACTGACAGGTGTTCAGAAAGGCTGCTGGAAATGAGGCACCCAACACCCAGACCAGCAACACCTTATGCATACCAGTATTACTATTATTCTATGACACTGTTGTGAAATCATTTCTTTGCATTTCCCTAAAATGCTGGGAGCACATGGAGGACAGGGACCAGCCTCTAGCATAGTTCCCAGAGCCCAGCTGGTGTTCTATAGGTTTAAATTGAAACAGAATGTGGTACCACTCTACCCCAGGCCATCTTTTCAGATGGCCCACCCTTCTTTCCACTTGCAGTTCTGACTGCATGTGACCCACTCCTTAAACCTGACTTTTGCTTTCATTTCAGCCAGATTCTTTACAAAGACCTTTGACTTGACAGGGAACTAAGTGTGCCTTAAGTTAGCTGGACAAGAGTGGGGGGAGGGTGTTCCTAACCCTCCAAGGAACCTGGCTATTTTGACAGTGACATTCTACAGGAGAAGACACTAGCAGCCCTGGCGACTCCACACCCCCGATCGCCACTCATAACCTCTGGTAATTGACAGAGTAACCTGCTTAGCATATGTTTTCAAAAGGACAGCTGGTGGAGGGAGGGGTGCCGTTGCTGGGAGAGAAAGGGGCAGCTAACCTGTTTCCCTCACACAGCTTTAAAAACTATGCAACACGAGGGCTGGAGAGAACGGTGCAGAGCACGTTGTCCAGCCTTTCTTTGTACAACACACAGCCTCCAGTGCCCAGGGAGAAGTGACTCCTCTGAGGTCACACAGCACTTTAGCAACACAGCTCTGACCAGAACTGGCGCCTCCTTGCTTCCCATTCAGGGCTGTTCCCACCTCGCTGTACTGTCCTGCAAGCAGACACAGAGAGTTTAGGAGACACCCTGTCACAGAAGGACGAGTGCAGCAGGGTGGCAGAGCTCCGCTGCACCTCGGCACCCCAGCCCCACCCCCAACCTTGGCTCACCGCACGAGGTTCTTTGCATCCTTGGACAGTTTCTACTTGCAACCGCATCAATTAAACCTTGATCTCATTTATTATCTCAGGAAATGGTCTCAAGGTCACAGGGCTGGAAATTTAATTATGGTAGCAGTATATTAAGTGGCACATTTAAAGATGCTGAATTGTAGTAATTAATTTTTTGGATGGTGGTCTCGGAGGAACGGGTTTCTCCACACTGGGTGTTCGGCATCCATCATGGCCATTGAGCTTGGCAGCTGTCTTTTAGCTTTAAACTGCCTCGTTATTCATCTTTTATGAGTAGCCTTTAAAAACACTAGGCACCGATATCTCCTTTTATTGTAATATATGTGTGTGGTGGGAACGGAGCCATACTTCACCTTTGCTATAAAACACGAACCGAAGGTGCCTGCAGCTACCTGTGCTGGCCTCTAAATTGAGACAACAATTACCCTTCGCTGACATCTAGTGTCAAGGCATGAGATATAGCCAGAGCACAGCATCCATTGGCCTGGAAAACTTATGCTTCCTCAGTGATAAAGCCTGTCTCACCCACGAGGCTCCAGCCCCAGCTGGAAGACAAGAAGCAGAGGGATGAACTTGGTACTGGCTGTTGACTTTGCTGAGGTGCTAGGTTATTGAATGGGGCACCTGTCTGCCAAGGCCTTAAAGAGCTTGTAATGTTTAATGAAGGGACAGTCATTAAATGTGTTTGGTTCAAATATCAGGCTCGATGAGCCTGGGTGGTACTTAATAGAGAGGTAGGGAAATACGAATTAAATTAGAGAGATTCATTAAAGAAATTGGCCTGGCGCCCAAGAATGCCTGGTTGTCAGACAGAGCTGCCAGCAGCTAGGAGCTCATCCAGTAAGAAAAACTCACACTAGTTTTATGTTTTAAATTCCAGAATGCCACTGTAAAATATGTGTAAGTGCTGGGCAGCCTGTGCTTGTGGAGAAAGGGATATCCATAAAGTCAAATATTTTATAGAATAGAACAAGGGTAAAATACTTGTGGCTAGAATGTTTCTCCCCCTCTGGAAAATCCATGCCGTTTGCTGCCTGCAATGGGAGAGCACAGTATTTGCACATTTTCAAAGCAGAGATCTCAATGTCTCCCCTCTTCAGGTAGGGTCCTCCCTGTCCTCTATTTCAGGGACTCTCAGTCTGGGCACTATTGATATTTCAGATACTTCTTTGTTGGGGGGTGTCTGTCCTGCACAGTGTGGGATGTCCGGCAGCACCTCTGGCCTGTGCCCACCAGATGCCAGGGGTGCTCTGCAGCATAATCGTGACAACTACCAATGTCTTCAGATGTTGCCAGAAATCCCCTGGAAGCAAAACTGCCCTGGTGGGGAATCTCCACTCTATTCTAACCTCAGAGGCAGGTTCAAAATGCTAGACCGGTACACCTGAATGCCCACCTGTTGGCCGGGGTGTGCACTGCCAGCCCAAAACATCTGAGTTGCCTGTGTGTCTGGCCTGACGGCCACTCATGCCTGGTTTGACTGCACCTTTGTTTTCTGGCATGTACAGTGGAACGTGGCCTGGTGAACTTGAATGCAGCTTTGGCCACAGTCCTGCGTCTTTACCACGAGCCTCATTTGATCTCCTGACCTTCTTTTGACAGCACTCATCCTGCAGCAGGGGTGTCCAACCTTTTGGCATCTCTGGGCCACCCTGAGAAGAACAGTTGTCTCGGACCACACACTAAATACATTACAACATGTAATCACCAAAAAATTGGATGATGTTTTAAGTCAATTTACAATTGTGTGTTAGGCCATATTCGTAGCCATCCTGGGCAGCATGTGGCCCGAGGGCTGCAGTTGGTTGGACACACCTGCTACCGAGTCCCAACATCAGCCTTGGTCTTTCCACCTCAGTTGGTCAGACAACCAAACACACTTCCCATGGGGGATTTCACAGGAAACAAGACAATCAGAACCACTGCCATCGCAGGATTTACGTTCTAGTGATAAGAGACAGCTGACAAGGACATTAATGAATAAGCCATATTCGGGTGGTGGTAAGTGCAGTGAAGAAAGTTAAACAGGTCATTGGAGAGAGCGAGTGGAGGAGGCGGCCGGCATATGTCCACTGAAGTCCTCGTGGAAGTGAAGACAGCCAATATGTGAACAATGAGAAGGAGGTAGCCTTGAAGGCAGTGTTCTTTTCACTACAACAAGCTATATTTTAAGAAGAAATGTAATAATTACAGCGTATGCTGAATAAAGTTCATAAATCTTAAGTGTACATCTCAGTGAATTGTGATACACACACACGTGTGTTTATATACTCGGGTAACCACAGCCCAGATTAAGATCTAAAACCTTTCCATTGTCACGGGCTTACTTACTCCTGCCCCTTCCCCATTTGGGCACCCCTCCAGGGAAACTATTCCTTGATTACCATGGATTCATTTGGCCAACAGGCTGCATTATATTTTATTTTGTTTTTTTCCTCCTAAGAGCCAGTCGGTAACTTTTCATAAATTCTGGCAACCGTCCAGTTACTTATAAAACTGAAGGAAGCCACTGTAAGTTCCCTAGGGAACTACAGGAACCAAATGTAATGGAACCCACATCGTGAAGCTCCTCCAGGTGAATCCAGCCCTGGCTGATTTTGTGGTGCCCACGGGGGAGGAGCCACACACCAGGAGTCATCTCTACCCGCTTCCTTCTTGTTTGCTGAACAAACATTCCTGCCAGAGAGAACAGCAGAAACACCCTGGGCTCTGTCAGCCCCCTGTTCATCAGCAAAGCCACACAAATCATGGACGAAGACTATGACACATCAATTACACTAAAAACTGAGGCCATCTACGGGAATTGGCAATCAGGTGCAGGGCCTTTGGGGTCACCTGCACCCAACCCAGTGAGCCTGGATGCTCTGCTATTTCTTGGTGCAGCTAGGGAGCGACGGCTCAGGGTGAGAGGGGGCTACAGTGTAAGGAGTGCTTCCTGGGGGCAATGTTCTGCGTGGAGATTCCAAGGTCCGAATGGGCTGTTCCTGCTGCGTGCTTCTTCAAACCAGTTCTGGACGTGGACTTTTCACAGAACTTAGTTAGGATGACCAGAAATGATCCAGTCATTGGAAACTTGCTTCAACCTCTGCCACTGACGTACGGACTAGAAACCTGGGCAACTGAGTCGACTTCATGGTGTCTCAATTTCTTCTGCTGTATGTGTTCCACCTCACGAAAGCATTGCTTTTTGGGGTCCCAGAAGGGCGTAAGTTTCTGAGTGATTATACTGTAAATGAGTGGGTATTTATTTTCATCCACACAGTAACGTGGAATGTGTCCACCACGTAATGGTGCTTCATTTCCCTCAAGGAGCTCACAATGAAGAGGAGAAGAACAGGGTTGAGCTAGAAGTGAGAAATCCACAAGGAGGCATCCAACAAAAGCCACCACCCACAGTAGTCCACCGGGCTGTGAGTTCCCCACATGGGAGGCTTGCGTTGTGTAGTTCTCTGAATCCATGAGGCAGCCCATGCAGGAGGACGGGGGTCATCAGATCTGTGAGGCTCGTCTGGGCCAGCCTTGCGTGGGGCGCAGTGCAGCTCCCCTACCCCAGCTATTCCTTTCCCCCTTCCCACCGCCCCACCACTCCCTGACTGTGAAAATGGGGCAGAGCGGAAGGAGGACATGAACGGGACATCATGGAACTCAGTGGAGAGAACTGAAAGGTCAGCTACATTCGGGACAGTACACTGGGATGGGCTCTGTCAGAGCCACACACAGGACCGAGTACCCACTCACAGTGACACATCAGCGAATGAGCCAACACGAGCTCTCGCGTCTGCCGATTCCACGCTCTTTCTTATTAATAGGAGGTGGCTTACTAAGACTTCTTAGTTACAAGCAACAGAGATTAATTTTGGCTGATAAAGAAGAAACAGAGTTTTTTAAAGACGATATTGCCAGGCAAAAATCACCACTGGATACTAAAATCAGAAGGCAAATGTTTTTGAAGAACAGAGTATTCACAGTAGATTACTAAAGCATAGATAACTTACTATAAGATTACTTGAAAAATGGAAAAAAACACATATTGGGTTGGCCAAAAAGTTCATTGTTTTTTCTGTAAGATGGCCCTAGTAAGCACTTAGTTGTCTTTAACTTCATTTGAAACAATTGTATTAGATTGTATTGTGACAGCTGTCATATCAGCATGCATTTTTAAAACCATAAAATTTGGTGAGTTTTTAAACATTTTATTTATTTATTTTTAGAGAGGGGGAAGTGGGGGAGAGAGGGAGAGAAACATCAGTGTGCGGTTGCCTCTCAAGCACCCCCTACTGGGGACCTGGCCCACAACCCAGGCACATGCCCCGACTGGGAATCGTACCAGTGACCCTTTGGCTCACAATCCAGTGCTCAATCCACTGAGCCACACCAGCAAGGGCAAAATTGGTGAATTTTTTATAGCCATTTTAACATTGAAGATGGAAGAAAATAAGCGATATTTTCAGCATATTATGTTTTATTATTTTAAGAAAGGTAAAAACACAACTGAAACACTAGGAAAGATTTGTGCAATTAATGGAGAAGGTGCTGTGACTAATTGAATGTGTCAAAAGTGGTTTTTGAAGTTTTGTGCTGGAGATTTCTCACTGAACGATGCTCCACAGTCAGAGCAGTTGAAGTTGATAGTGACCAAACCAAGATATTAATTGAGATCAACCAACGTTATACCACTCAGTAGATAGCCGACACACTCAAAATACCCAAATCAATAAAGTTACATTTTGAAAATGGAAAATGTGGCTTCTGTTTTATGGAGAACACCATGTGAACATTTTGGTCAACCCAATATTTACCATGGTTGGATCTGGCAGTGGTTATGCTAATCAAGTGATCAAATCTAGTGGAACAGTTTATTAGTGTGTAACACACACAGCTCCACCTATGAAATACACTTGCCAAAAAAATATGAACTTGAGTCTAATCAGGGCTCTAGCCCTAACTTCAGGTTTACAGAGAATACAAGAAGAGAGAGGAATAAATGAAATGCCACAGAGAAGAAACGGTTAGACTAATCAGGAATGTAGGAAAGCCTAGGAGACAACTGTTTTACCCTTCAAAAAGTCAATGCCATGATAAATTTTTTATAATTATAAGAACTCTAGAATAAACCAGACTAAAAAGAGATAACCCCCAATTACAATATCAGTCCTAGACTAGATCCTGTTTTGGGAAAAAAAAATAGCTATAATAGATATTCTCAGACTGGAGGTACTTAAAAAAACTATATGCCAAGAGTATTATGAAATTAATATTAATCTTCTTAGGTTTCACAACAGTATTGTAGTTTTGTGGGAGATTATAGTTATGCTTAGGAGATGCACTCTGAAATATTTAGGGGTAAAGTGTCCACTTCAGGTGGACAACTGTCAGGTAGTACAGCCAAAAACTACAACTAAAATAAAAACACATACATGTATGGAGATAAGGATGAAGCAAATGCTACAGTGAAAGCTGACCGGTTGTTGAAGCCGAGTGGAGGTGATGCAGATGTTCATTAGAGAGGGGTGGTGAAGGACACCCAGTGGGAATCTAGAGAGCTGCTGTGAAAGCACTGGAGGGCCTGCAGGAGGCCTCAATCACCTGACCCACCTGGCCGGGGAGCGCTCACCGTTGCCGTTGCCTTCTTGACTTCTGGAGGATGTGGTCTCTCTGCCCCTATGCCACATCTGCCCCAGAAATTTACCCTTGAAACCTCTTGGGTAAGTCCCTCATTGCCTTTACTGCACCGAAAGCTGGGCACCTGTGTCACCAACCACAGCAGCAAAAATGGAAAGGCTACACACGAGTGTTTTCTCAGCTGCCCCAGGTAAACTGAAGTCTCCTACTGGTGGAGCTGACTGCTGGAACCTAGTTCTAAGGCCTGTGTCTTGCTGCAGGGTCAGATGGGAACCGTCTTATCGGTGCTTCTCTTGGTGTGGCTAGCAAAAGATGATAGGCAGGCTTCAATCAGATAGGTGCCAGCTACATAGAACAATAATGTATGGAAATTTCCAAGGGTCTGGGCTTTATCCTAGTACTTAGCTCATGACTACAGGATACTTCAAGTGAGAATAATAATTTTGAGTCTTCTTTTTCATCTTTGCCAGTTTCATATGCAGCATTTCTTTAATCTTGAGTCCTGGGTACAGGTGTTTATTTATGGACCAACTCTGGGATTTATTTGTTTGGGCATATTGCCTTATTTAATTATAAGTTACTCTCTTAGTTGCTTTCTATTTAAATGCTAAGAGACCTTCAGGCATGGATTGTCCATAAATTAAAATGTATTACAATTCTTATTGTTCACAATGGTTCAAAAACACACTCTCTGTTATCAGAATGCAGAATCGAGTCATTGCAAAGAGGAAATTTTTTCAAGCCTTTATGATTTGTCCGTTGAAAATCTAAGAGGATGATAGTGAAGCTCTCCTGGCAGCTAGTGATAGATTCAAATACAACTGAATTCATATTTACCATGCCCTAGTATTAATATCCATTAACACACTTTATATTGATAAATTTAGAAAGGGAATTCATGGTGCTGTCTCAGACACTGCTGGGAAGTAGATTCAACCCCTTCATTTGTCATCATTATGGGCAAGAGCTATGGTCCACAACTTATCATTTGTTTATGGCAGTAAGTACAGCAAAGGAGGGCTATGGGGAGGCACAGAGAGGCTGCTGGTCCTCCTTCCTGCTCCCTGACTCAAGGGTTAGCCATGCCATGCATTTAGATACTCAAGCCACACAGCTAGGAGGCATCCCTGATTCCTTCCTCACTGCACCCCCAACGCCTGCAACACCCAATCCATCCCCACCATCCCCAGTCCTGTTGATTTTAACTCTTAAATTTCTCAAATCCATTCTCTTCTCTCCATTTCCTTCTACATCAGTCTTTTCCTGGGCTACTACTATTTCCCCTATTGCAATAGCCTCCAAATTGGTGTCCCTACTCTGCCCATTATTTGTAAGCCAAGGGATCTTTTTAAATGCAAACCAGGTTGTATATCCCTTCCATCTCATTGGCCCATGCACTACAACCTGAAAAAATGTTTAGCGGTTTCCAATTGCATTTCCAATACAGTCCAAAACCCTGAACTCGGCCTGTGAGGTTTTGTAGGCTACAGTTCCTCCTCACCTCATCACTTCCCAGCCTCATCTGGCAACCTCTCACCCTCAGTCACTGACTTCAGCTACACCAACCTCATTTCAGTGTTTCTTATGCTCTGTTAAAAAACAAAATTTAACCAAGCAAATTTGAAGATCTCATTGGCTTTATCAAGCAATTCATGAATCAGGCAGCATCCCACCTAGCACCTAAAGGGGCTAAGGAGGTGGGCAGTGTACAAAGTGGAAGGCTTTTATAGGAAGAAGGGTGGAGCAAGGGAGCTATTCACAAAAGAAAGAATCAATTTTCGGTGAACATCTTTTTGGGGGGTGGGGGGAGGGAAAGATTGCCTCTTCTTTGGAAACAGCATGATGGTGAGGGCCCTGTGACAAAGTACCTCACTGTTGCTTGGCCCGAAAATTTCAGACTGGTTAAGATTACATTTCTAGGAGAGATTGGAACTGCAATCAAATCTAGGTCTGGCATCACGGGCTTTCAGCACAAGTGATGCCATTTGGGGCCTATGGTTTTCTCTTTAACAGCTCCAGCTCCTTCTCCCCTCCACCTTTATGTGTAGTGTCCCCGGGTGCCTGCTCCTTTCCCACCCATACTCACTCCTGGGACCTGCTCCCCACACACTAGACCTGTTCCATGGTCTCATAGCACCCCCTCTTTCTCCTTTTCTGCATCCATCGCAACTTGAAATCACACACACGTTGGTGTGATTGTCCGATGACTTTAATTAGCCCCACTGCACGACTGACAGCGCCCTGAAGGCAGGGAGGCTGCTTCAGCCCCTTTGCATCAGTTCGGAGCACAAAGCCCAGCCATGGAAGATGCTTCGTACGTATTTCTTGAATAAAATATATTTGAACAAATGAACGAAGGTAAGCAACCACAGAGAGGTCAGAGAGGGGTGAGAAAGCCCAGAAAACATTTAGCTGGCACCACGGGTTGAATGTTGTCTTTGAACCAGGTTTAGAAACAAGGTCATGAATGCTGGCTAATCTCATGTCTTCTACCCAGCTAAGAGACTGGGCTGGTCAGTTCAGAAAAAGGTAATTCTAGAGATTCGAAAGGCGTGCCTGAAGAACAACAAAAATGGACACTCGGGCCTTGCTGAGATCAGCCCACACAGACACCCATGACGGAAGCTCCCAGAGCCCCCGCCCCTGAACTGCATGAAACTTCCCTAAATGAGATTTTATGGGAATGATCGTGATGAGATAAATGAGCAGCTCCACTAATGTATGCTACAATTTTCAATTACAGCATATGTACAATAATTTACATTTCTTGTTTGATGGTGTGATATTTATGTGACGTATTCTGGATGAGACCCGGCTGCTGTTTACATAATGGCCTTGCTTTTCTCTTGGAGAAGATCTGGTTTTCAATTTTCTTTTTGTGCTGCTAGGTATTGTCATTCCAAGATAAACATTGTATGTTATAGAATGTGCAGGTGAAAACATCAATAAAGTAATAATCTAGATGGGTTTTAATAATTCTTATTTATGCCACTGGATTAGGTAATAGAATGCTTCCCCTTTCATAAAATGTTGGAATAAAAATGTCCCTAAAATTACAGTAAATTTTTTCTGGTCTGCTCACTCTGCGATCACTCCTGTGGCAAAGTGCCATTGAATAGCAAAAATGAATATTTCATCAAATATATTTGACCATTAATAACATAATATTCAGCAACAGAACATTGCTCTGAAATGGAAACAAAATCAAAGGAAAGTGTCTCTTTTCTGACCTTTAAGACTAAGTCTGCATGAAACAAATGCCTTTATGCATTTAACTCCCAGTGTTACCCCTCCCTTCCTCACTGGAGGTGGTTGACTATAAGGGAGAAAATAACTCATTCAAACGCTCTCCAGATAGAAAACTCTTCTTAACAGAGCAAAAGGGAGAGAGGGAGAGCACAACGGAGCTCATGAACTGAATCCAATTTAGGGTTCAAGGCACAGGCAAGTATCAGGCTACAGTGCAGGTGGTGTTGAATCAGGGGGCCACATCCGGGGACAAGAGAAGGCCAAGTAGGTACCTTTACCCTGCTGCAGCTGGAGCACCTCTCCCTTTACCTGTGTTACAGATCGGCGCTCCCAGTAAGAGTTCATTCAAAAATGAGAACTGGCTATTCTTAAACCTTCACAAAAACACTTAATAGTGAACAGAGTGCTGTTCTAGGTTTGGCCATGTGACTCAGTTAGTTGGGGTCTTGTCCTGTGCATGGAAGCGTTGTGGGTTTCATTCCTGGTCAGGGCACATGCCTGCTTTGCAGGTTTGATCCCCAGTTGAGGCGCATATGTCGGAGGCAGCCGATTGAAGTATCTCTCTTACATCGATGTTCTCTTTCTCTCTCTTTCTAAAAGTTGATGGAAACAAGTCCTCAGGCAAGAATTTGAAAAGAAAATTCTAGACATCGGCTCTCTGAGCTCCATTTTCTTATTTCTAAAATGAAGAGTTTGTATTTAATAGTCTCTAGCATCCCCCTGTTTTACGATATGTACCATTTTATATTCCAGGCCAATACACTAGGTAGATGTGGCTATTATTTTGTATAACAATCTAATTATGCCATGTTATCAAACAGCATGCTTGCCTCCCTTTTAATGATACAAGGGAAGTAAAACATTCAGGCGTGGAACCAGCGATCCGTCAGCAGTGCTGGTCTCAGATGTGAAATGCTCACCTTAGCGCTGGTCACGGCGGGGAGTCAAACCGCCCTCCCAGATTCTGGGGTCCAGGGTGAGGTACCACCCATTTCTCAAGACTTCTTTGCATTCTGATGAGCCCAACACTGAAGTAAATTACAAATAACCCTGTAAATTTTGCTATAGTTAAGAAATCTTAGTAATTTTGGATAGTGTTCTTTTAGTCATAACTTATTCTAGCAGTTGGCAATTTGCTGAGTTTTCTTTCTTTCTGCAAATAAACAATAACTCACCAGCTATGTGAATTATGGTGAAATCATAAAACCAAATGCTATGCAGCCATTAAAATAGTGATATGAATGTATACTTGTTGGCATGGGAAAATGTTCAAAATATATTCCATGAAAAATTAAATAACAAATCAGGATATATCATGTTTCATTTTTGACAACAATTACACCTACACATATAAGCATAGAAAAAGTTTAAAGGATAGTCATCATTCTGGCATCTCTGGATGGCAGGATTATAAGTGATCATTGTTTTCTTCCTTGTTACCTTCTAGTGTGCAAAATTTTTACAGCGAGTGTACACTAATATCAAAACTTTAAAAAAGAAACAATTTCAGATAACAGAAAACCTCGGTAATTTCTTGTTTCAATATATTATTGAGAAATGCACAAATTACAGCTCCTTAGAAATAATGGACTCTCAAGAATCATCAAACTTTCTCTGCAAAGGGCCAGACAGCCAATATTTCAGGATGGTGGGCCATGTGTTGATTCCACCACCATTC